>JAULKK010277380.1:0-14777 GCA_032355705.1 Rubia peregrina
TCCGCCGTCGAGCTGCTCCCCCCTGACGGTCAAGAACCTTGGGCCCATTGAGCTCACGCCGACGAAGCCCCTCGACGAAGCCCCTCGAGCTCACGCCGGTCTCCAATCGACGAATGGGAGGCGTCGAGCTCCGCCTCTAGACGCTCCGTCGTCGAGCTCCTCCTCCCGACGGTCAAGAAGCTCCGCCTCTAGAAGCTCCTCCTCGAGTTCCGCCGTCTCCCGCTCCACCATCGCCGCTCAAACCCCAGCGCCGCTCAGCCAAGCGCTGGGACCCGAGCGGAGAGTGGCTCTGGGAAGAAGAGTGGCGCCGGGAAGACAGGTGCTGAAACAGAAGAAGAAAATTCGCCAAGAAGAAGAAGAAGGGTACAAAGGTAAATTCACATACAAAGGGGCTGAGTTGTAGTTTAAAGATTTGGGGGGCTAGGTTGTAATTTAAGATAGGGGCTGAGTTGTAAATAAAAAGATGAAAAGTTAATTTCTTTGTTTTTTAATAAGTGAAATTACAAAAATACCCCTAACCATATAAAAATTTATAGAAAACCACTCAAAATACCGGATTGGGGACCCAAAATTTACACTTTCGAAATGTTGGGTACCATTTGAACGTTATTTTTCTCTCGAGGACCAAAACATGGTATTAGGGTGTATCTGTAGGACCAAAAAAACAATTTAGTCTTAAATAATTCATATGCCAATAATTTTGATTTAATTTTTTTAAAAAATGCAAAATTACCAAATTACCCCTCATTTTCCGGCGAAAATTTGACGTGCAGTGCACGCGCTTCGGCAAACTGGAAAACCGCCCGGAAACTGGTATTGGGGACCAAAACTTGCACTTTTAAAATGTTGGGTACTATCTGTACGTGGTTTTGCTCTCGCGGACCAAAACATGGTATTGGAGGGTATCTCCAGGACCAAAAAAATAATTTAGTCTTACTGATTTGAACTTCAACTATCATTGACCTTCACTTGAGTTGATATTTTTAGAACATCAGACGAGCAATTTAAAGTATTAATTATACTGTTTACAAAATGTCCATAAAATAATGCTCTAATTTTAATACATGGTTTAAGTACTATACTCTTACAATATAAAATTGATGCACATGGCTCTATACCACTTGCTTCTTTGGTGTCTTTGTATGAAACTCTTTCGTCATTGGTTTCTTTCTTTGCTTCAAACTTCAATTCTATTGCTTATTCCTTGCCTTTGACGGTTCCGTCTTTTTTACCTTTTTTTGTTGACAACACAACCCAAATCCCAATGCATTTGACTGTTTTCGGCACAAATCATGAATTCCAATAGATTTTTTCTCTCAAACCTGTAAAGCAATCCGTGACATCTACTTTCGATAAGTCGCTCAAAGTGGGATCAAAATAGTTTCCTGCATATACGTACCAATATAAAATACTAGTAATATATTACAAACTCATTACATCTGTTGTTTGTGTTGTGTTGTTCGTACATTTGAGGTCTTAGTCTAGTTATTCTAACCAGTAATCTAGACATTGATGAATATATACACACATTAATTCATGCGTTTAACCATTTGCATCGTGTATATATCAAGTTACTTCAGACATTTCAGCAAATTTTAAGATAACAAATTCTTTATAACAACATTCATCTAATTAAATAAAGACTTTGATGATTGATTTAGAAATATATGAACACATTAGTTCATGCATTTAAATGGGTTCATCAGATACATTACATCTTATTTCACACGTTTCATAACAAAATTCATCTAATGAAATATACACATTCACGATTCATCTTGCAATATATAATTAAACAAATCACTTCATGTGTTTAGTCATTTTAATAGTGTATATATCATCTTATTTAGATGTTTCAGCAAAATATAAAATATCAAAATTTTCATAAAAACATCCATCTTATGAAATATCAGCCTTGATGGATCATCTAGCAAAATGTGAACACATTACTCCATGTGTTCATGCGTTTACAACGTATATTTAACATATTACTTCATATGTTCCAACAAATTTTAAAATGTCAAAATCTCCTTAACAAGATTCATCTAATCAAATTCCAGACCTAGATGAATCATCTAGCAAAATATGAACACAATACTTTATGTGATCATGCAATTACACTGTGTGTTTAACGTATTACTTTATATGTTCCAACAAATAAAAATATCCAAAATTTCTTAACAAATTACACCTATTCAAATTCCAGATTTTGACGAATCATCTAGCAAAATATGATCACATTACTTCATGTGTTCATGCGTTTACATCATGTATTTAACATATGACCTCACACGTTGCAGCAAATTTTAAAATACCAAAATCATATTTGAAGTACATTAATTCAAATTCCAGACCTTGGCGAATTATTTAGCACAATATGAACACGTTACTTTATGTGTTCATGTTTTTATATCGTGTATTTAACATAATACTTCATATGTTCCAGTAAATTTTATAACATCAAAATATTTTAAAGAAAATTCATAGAATTGAATTCCAGACCTTGGCGAATTATCAAGTAGAATACACACACATTACTTCATGTGTTTAGGAGTTTGCATCATGTATATATCAAGTTACTTCAGACATTTCATTAAACTTTAAGATTGATATCAAACTTTTCATAAACAACATTCATATAATTAAATCTAGACTCTGATGATTGATTTAGTAGTATATAAACACATTAATCATGCGTTTAAACAGTTTCATCGAGTACATATAGCCAAATTCCAGACCTTGGCTAATTATCCATCATAATAATATCACGTTACCTCATGTGTTCATAAAGTTACATCTAGTGTTTATCATATTACTGCATACATTTCAGTAAATAAAAAAGTCTTAAATTTCCTCAACAAATTGCATATAGCCAAATTTTGAACCTTGGGGAATTTTCCATCAGAAAAATATCACGTTACTTCATGTGTTCATGCAGTTACATCCAGTATTCATTATATTACTTCATACGTTTCACCAAATTAAAAAACACATAAATTTCCTCCAAAAATCGCATATAACCAAATTCTTGTTCTTGGTGAATTATCTATCAAAAATAATATCACGTTACTTCATGTGTTCATGCAGTTACATCCAGTGTTCATCATATTACTTTATACTCTCCAGAAAATTTAAAACACCTTAATTTTTCCAAAAAAATGCATATAGCCAAATTCTAGTCCTTGGTGAATTATCTATCAGAATAATATTACGTTACTTAATGTGTTCATACAGTTACATCCATTGTTAATTATATTAATTCATACGTTCCAACAAATTTAAAAAACACCTAAATTTCCTCAACAAATTGTATATAGCCAAATTTCAGACCTTGGGAAATTATCCATCAAAATAATATCACGTTACTTTATGTGTTCATGCAGTTACATTCAGTTTTCATCATATTACTTCATACGTTTCTGCAAATTAAAGAACACCTAAATTTTCTTCACAACATGCATATAACTGAATTCTAGACTTGGCAAGAAATGTTTTTGCAATGTAAACTTGTTACTTCATGTGTTCATGCAATTACTTCATGTTTGTAACTGTATATACGCAATAAAAACCAAACATGGATGTAAACTTGTTGAATTTTCAGATTGAACATATTCGTTGCTTTCTCCTTCATACAAAACAATATCATTGCCTTGAATTGCTTCATTTTCCATAGTTTTTAATAACAACACTTTACATCGTAGATTTCATATAATTTATATTTTAGCCATAAAACTAGGATTTTCAACCGTAATTTTATATTACCTCAATTATTTCACCTTCACAGATCGTAGAAGCTTTCAAATATTCTCTCTTTTGATCTTTTCGTCACAAAATTCACCAATTTTGAACCTAAAATCTGATTTTTTTTCTTCAGATTTGCAAAAAGAATTGTAGAATTTAATCTGATCTTGATTGCAAATATGAATAGCCGATTTGCAGAGCTTTGATCGTCGATTGCAGAGCTTGAATATGGGGTTTAATAGCTCTAAATTGGATTGGGTTTGAGTAGAAATGAAATTCCTTAATTTTTGGAAGGAAAGGGAATCTGGCAGTTATTTTGGAGGAGAGAGAAATTTGGGTCCGACCCATTTTTTGTTATAACTTGATTTTCCCCCCATTTCAGCCTATTTCCATAATTTGCAATCATGTCCTATTTTTAGCTCCATTAGTATTAATTGCAGGCTGGTCCCTCGTCTCACAATTTTCTATGGTGAGACGGTCTCACATGAGTTTTTCTCTACAAATATAACCCTATATAAGTTCCAAAAGTGCACATATAATCCCGAAATAATTTTAGTGCAAAAATAAACCTAATTACTCTACATAAGTGCAAATATAACCCAAAAGATTATATTCCGGTATTGACTGGTCATTTTCTGCCATTGACAGACTGAAAATGACCAAAATGCCCTTTCAGCCTAATACAAAAATTCTAAAGACAAAATGCCATTTCCCCCACCCAACCCTGCCACCATCCCACCACCAGCAACCCCGTCATCGCTGCCTTATGGACTGACACGCGGAAGTTCATTTCCGCTGCTCCAGGAGTCTCTTAGAAAGTCAATGCCCCTGCCCGCCTCCCATCTCCCCCAGCGCGGATTCAGCTTCCACCGTGAACGCCTTCCTTATCCCCCAGCGCCGATTCAGCCTCCACCGTGAACGCCTCCGCCACCCATCAGTTGCCTATCCCCCCGCTTCGCTCCCTCTTCTTCTTCTACGCTACCCACCTTTTTTTTTCAGGGTTCACTTTCTTCGTATTCTCCGCTCTTCGAGTCCACCACATCGAAGATGGAGAATTGGGTTGGAGATGGAGCGTTTGAGATTCGTCAGAGATGGAGAACCAGGTCGGAGATGGAGCGATTAATTTGCAGGGAATCTAGATTTGTTGGCCAAGCAGAGAAGAAGGCGGAGATCGAGCAGAGAGGAGGCAGAGATCGGGTGGAGGCGTGGTTACCCTCTCTGTTTAGCCCGTTATATTTAAACAATAGGATTAGATTCATGATAATTAATCTTGTAGAATCATGAATAAACTTTGTAAGTGAACTTACCTTATTCCGGGGTTGAGCAACTAATGGTGACAATAGGGTTGATTTCCTCTCCAAATTTGTGAATTGGAAGTTAAAAGAAAACCTTATCTGTCTAATTTTAAATATATAAAAGAAGTTAGCACCGGTACAACTATCACGAAATTGGTGCTTGTGTATAATAAAGCAGCTGTCTACGGCTGCTTTTAATCAGTTCATTTTTTCTTCAACCTGAGAGCAAAGGGCTAAAATATTTTTTAAGTACATAGCACTGGTAATGAAACACGTTCTAGACATAAGAAATACCGGTGCCTATTTAGGATAAAGCAGTTGCCTAAGCCTACTTTAAATTATTTTTTTGGCATTTTTTTTCAACCCGCTCCTCACAGCGTACGGTAGTGACTTTCTCTTAATTATCCTTGCCTCTTTACCATCTGCTGGCAGTATTTCATGTTCCATGTAATTCTGGATGGGTGTTGTTCGTTGCCCTCTGTATCACTCTTACTTGTCCTACATCCGTTGATATACATGCTTGCTTCTTTACCAGTACAGACTTAGTCAAGTGTGCATGCAGAGAGGATGCCAGTTTGATCAGTGTGTCCACTCTTGTGTTCTGTGACCTCGGAACTTTGTTGATGTCAAATTCTTTAAATTCATATGTCAGGCTTCTAACCTTATCCCTATATTTCATCACTGCAGGCTCCATGGTAGCACCCATTGTACTGATTGGCCATTAACATCGAGTCCCCATGTGCGTGCAGTTTCTTTGATCCCAACTTCCTGGCTATCTCCATACTTGCTATCAGCACCTCATATTCTGCTTCATTATTTGAGGCTAGGAATTTGAAACGCATGGCGTAGGTTGATTCCACACATTCTGGGTCCGATATTAATAGGCATGCACCCGCTCCTTCCACTTTGGAGGCTCCATCCACGGACAACTTCCATACATCTCTCCCTATCAATTCCCACTGGCATGTAGCATGGGCGAGGCTCTGTTCTTGTTCTACCCCTTTAATATTTCCTTGGGCATTTTCGTCAGATAGTCTGCCATCACTTGGCCCTTTATTTATTTCCTTGTGGCGTATTCAATGGCATGCTCTCCCAGCTCGACTGTCCACTTCACTAGTCTCCCTGAAGCCTCTGGATTGGTCAATATTTCCTTCAATGGCTGATTTGTCACAACTATTACAGGGTGCACCTGGAAGTACTGCTTAGCCTTCTTACCACGTGGACCAAAGCCAAAGCGAGCCTCTCATGACCCATATATCCTCGCTCCGAGCCCTGCAAGGCCCGACTCACGAAATACACATGTCATTGTACCTTATTATCCTCCCTGAAAAGCGCACCACTGACTGATTTCTCATTTTCTGCTACATATAGGTACAAAGTCTCCTTCTTCGTTGGGATGGTTAGGGTAGACAGGTCTTTCAGGTTGGCTTTTAGCTCCCCGAAAGCTTTTTCTGGCAGCTCTTCCCATTGTACTACCCCCTTTCGATCTATACAACCCTTCAATGTTTTGACCTTCTCTGTTGCTTGGGACATGAAACGGTTCATGACTGCCAGCTTCCCATTCAGACTCTGGACCTTCTTGACCGTGTTTGGCGACTTCATCTCCAAGATTGTTTTTTTTATCTTCTTAGGGTTTTCTTGCAACCCTTCATTTGAGACCATATGCCATAGGAACTTCCCTGCCCCCACTCCAAACTGACACTTGGATGGGTTCATATTCATTCTTGTCTCCCTAAATTGCATCAAGGTCTCCCTAACATCCTCCACAAAGGTCTTATACTGATTGCTCTTCACCACCATGTCATCCACATCACTTCCATATTTATTCCAATCTGCTTCTGAAAGATTTTGTTCACCACCCTTTGGTATGTGGCCCCTGCATTCTCAGGCCAAACGACATCATTCGGTAGCAAAGGCTCATTTCTCCGTAGTAAAAGCAATTTTTTTCTACATCACTCTCTAGTATGTGGATATGATGATGCCCCTTATATGCATGGAGAAAACATTTAATTAGATAGTTGATAAGGGCATCTAACTTTTGGTCAATAACCAACAGCGGGTAACAGTCATTGGGGCAGGCCTTGTTCAAGTCTGTGCAGTCCACTCACATCCTCCAACCGCCGTCTGTCTTTTACACCAACACAGGGTTAGCCAGCCAGGATGGGTAGGGGATTTCTTGCAGGATCCCCACTGCAACCAGCTGACTCACCCCCATGTTCACTACCCCGTCTCACTCTCTATCTCTCTCTCTCTCTCTCTCTATAGAGCATCCTCAGCTTCTGATTGACAAGCTTGCAAGAAGGATCAACTTTCAGCTTATGACAACCAACATCCTTCGGCACCCCGGTCATATCTTCTAGTTTCCAGGCGAAGGCTCGCTTGTTCTCCTTCAGCACCCTTACCAGCTCACTTTTCACCTTAGGTGGGAGGGACATCCCCACCTGTACTGACCAGTCTCCGCTCAGCTATACTGCTTCCACATTTTCACCTAGCTTCAATGGGTCATCTTTGGCCACGGTCATTCTAACAGCCCTAGCTTTGTTGACCTATTTTTATTAACTCCCGCTTCCACCTTCTCATTTACGTTTGCTGAGAGGAAACCTGTGACACTCTCTAGCCCTCTACTGGTCTCCTCTGACCGCGGTTATTCTTCCTTTGGTTGGGAACTTCAACAGGAGGTGTTGGGTTGGCACTATGCCCTTTAGAAACGTTAACGTTGGCCTACCCAATATGGAATTGTATGGGTTGTTCACCTTCATGACTATGAACTCCATGTCCACAGTTTTGCTTCTCTCTCATTTCCCTACCGTTACCGGGAGGAATATGGTTCCTTCTGGCCATACTATTCTTTTTGCAAAATCCACCATTGGGGTGTCCGTCTGCTCTAACTTCCTCCCCGTGTTCTCGTATAGCTTCTCAAAGCAATGCCAATACACGATTTTCACAGAACTTTCACTATTTACATATGCCGGTGAATTCTTTTATCTATCACTCTGACCGTTATTACTACTGCATCGCCACCAGCCGACCCAACTGGTATCTGGTCATTAGCATCAAACGTTATCACTTTTCCCCTTAGTTTCCTTTCTACCGGCGTTGGCTAGAGTGTTTTCCTGCAGTGTGCCTTTTTATGAGACTCAGTCCTTCATCCAGCACTTCCACCTATAATGGTATATTTGTCTGTCACCGTTGTTGTTCTGTCATCCTCCCCGAGGGTTTCTTCCCTCTGCCTTTTCCCTTGCTCTTCTCCTTTCTCAGCCCTAGCCACCTCCTTTATTTTATCCCGCCTCCGCTCTATGTTGGGGATTTTTCTCTACCCCGCCCATCCTGCAGTCTGCGGGCTCTTCTGTACTGTTCTTACTTTGGTAGGTAGCTTTGTTGTGGGCCTTCACACTTTTTTCCAAGTACGCCAGCTTGCCGCTCTGCACAACGTCCTTTATATTATGCTTCAAGTAGATACAATCATTCGTGTCGTGACCATGGTCGTCATGGTAATCACAGAATTGGAACACATCTATCTTTCCGGGCTCCCTCTTCATTCTCATTGGCACATCCACTATGCCCTTCCCTGCGCACAGGGTAAAAATTTTCCTTGAGCATTTTGATCAGTAGTGTGAACACATTTTCCGACATTTTGAACCTACTTTGCATCTGTTTGGTGCCTGTTCTGGTGGTCCCAACTTTCCTCACCTTTTCATCGAAGCCCGCATCCATTTTTCGTTGGTTGCGACCACCCTGTGTTTCCTTCTTTCTCTCGTCGGCCAGATATTCCCCGTTAAAGTTTCCTACTCTCCTCATGAATTCATCAATCACCGTTGGTGGATCCAGGATGTAGTCTCTTGGCAACAACTCATGCCTCAAGCTATTTATGAACGTGTCAATGAGGAACTGGCTTTTCATTTCCTCCACCTGGTTTACCTCATTATTGAACCGCTCCAAATACGCTGACAGTGTCTCTGCTAGCTTCTGCCCAATGGCCAGCAACTCAGACCTTGTCTTCTGTAATTTCTTTCTCTGCATGAAGCGAGTTAGAAACTTCTGCTCAAGCTGACTGAAGTTGTCAATCGTCCCATTTTCTAGGTTCTTGAGCTACACCTTGGCTGCTGCAGGGTGGTTGCAAACACCTTGCACAAGATGGCTTGCCGTATCGCGAAGGCATCCATGTTGGTACAAAACGTGTGCAAATGATCCACCGGATCTGCCTCGCCATCGTACTGCCCTAGGGTTCGGTCGTATCTTTAGTTTTTGAACCATCCGTAAACAGTTGTATCCTTCTGGTGAACGGTGAACCCCTACTTTCTTTCCTCGATTATTCTTCTTTTCATTTTAGCGGGACCTTGCCCCTAGCCTGCTCTTTCCCTCTCGGGGGTGGTACATAACATTCTCTCCATTCGCGATCTACTGCAGCCTCTCCACCTCCGGCCAGGTCATTTATTCCAAAGATGGCTATGATTGTTTCATTCTTTGCTCTGCTCCTGGCCGTCTCTGACCCCTTCTCCTCTCGACTGGGTGCTTCACTGTCACCCTCATGCTCTAGGAAGAGCTCAGTTGGTTGCAGTTCATGTCTTCTTTGCTTTGTCTTGCAGTCTTTCATGTCCTCCATTTCTTTCATTCTCCTCATCATCTCCCTCTGAGATGACATGATCGTCTAGAGGACATTCGAGTTGTTCGTGATCTCCACTATCGTGAAAAACTGATGTCTCTTTCCCATCGATGTCAAAGTTGGGGTGGAACCTTCCTCCTAGTGCATCACGTCTTACATGGTCACCTGGTTGAACAGGTTCCCCACTAGTCGTGCCTCCATTTTGTTTGAGCTGCGTGGATGCTAAAAGATTACAATACGATCCCCACATATGACGCCAATGTTAGTAACAGAATTCACTATATCCCTGTATATGATCCATACTAGTCCAATATGCACCTGAACTTACGAGACAAGCAAACTGAGGTCAGGCAGGCAGGCGCATGGTCGTGCCTGCTCCGACGCTCCGGTTAGCCATGTTTGCAATGTTGAAGCGTATTTAGGTGAATAGTGATCTGATAGTAAATCTTACATTGGTTTATGATTATTACCCTCGTTATGTGGGTTTGGTGGTTGATGGGATAACTCCCGTCCTATCAGACTCACCAAACACCTTTCCTCCTCGCTGTCTCTTGCTTGGGCCGATTCGCACATTTGGGCCATTCTTCTTTTGACTGGGTTGTCAGGCCCATACATTATCAATTATATATAGTAAATAATTATAATCAATACCATATTATAATATTAGTATGTTATTTTTAGACAATTTTGGTTTAGGTTAGTCAAAATGACTCCAATATATCCGGTTGATAGAAAGTAAACAATTTCTATTATATGGGAAAAGTTGCCCAAACATATGTGGAATACAATTTTTGGATTTTGATAGAATGAATTTCGTTGTAACGTAGGTTGCTTTTAGAGTTGGTTGTTTCTGACACGATTAGTGATTTCTGGACGAAAAATATGTAATCGTCATTAAATGGTTTATAAACTTTTGTCCTCCTGATCACGATCTTTAGCTTGTACAAGTTAGAAAGTTAAACGAGTTCAAAGTTATTTTTCATAATTTAAACTTCGAAACAATCACGAGCACCTGTTATTCACTATGTTATTAAACGAACACGAATATAAATTCTAAATTTGATCAATAAATCAGATTATATGAAGACATCCAAATTCAAACTCCACTCCTTCGATCTCCCTAGCCAAATACTACTTTTATCACGTATTATCAGATACTAGGCAGCCTAAACAACGCCAAGTAATTGATACGTAAAATGCTAAAAAGTATGCAGCATCTTCAATCAATCATGGGTAGTGGCAATCACCATAAGCTGCAGATAAGAAGGAAAAAAAATCAAGTTAGGCTAAGTTAGATTTAAGTAATTCCTTTTTATTTCTGCTTGATTCGAATTGAAATGAATAAAAATGAACGGATATGAACTGAACTGAACTGAACTGAAGGTAAGTTGGAAAAAAAATCAGGGCTTGAGCAAAGCGACATACATGGATCAACATAGGTTGGAACACCAATGTCCGAGTTACATTCACCACGAGTCCTGAATAAGAGATCTAGGGCATAAGAAGCATGGTTATATAGATTGTTGGGCTCGTAGCAGATGCCACCAGGGTTTATTCCACTACAATCCAAAAATCCACAAGCGTAATCAAGAAAACCCTGCATCTTGTCCTGTGGAGCTGGGGATTTGGCTACACACCACTTCTGATTCTTCATGTATGAACAAATTCAAATCGTAAATCGAGTCAGTTTAAGTGCGACTAAAACTACACGAATCAACATCATGAATAGTTTATGTGTCAACCAGACTGAACGTTAATCTAACTCATCTGACAATCAGGTTCAAAAACACTACCGTTGGAGATGCTTTAATTAAGGAGAGTTTAGAGAAGTACTTACAGCCATCGAGAACGAGCAAAGGCAGAGGATTAAACCCAGAAAGCAGATGAGGAGATTCAAGCTCTTCATTGTTTGTGTGAGAAATTGAAGAAAAATAAAATGAATGCAATGGCGTGGGTCTAACTCGGAGTTAACTAAGATGTGAGTTTTAGCGAGTTTATGGAGACATATATGTAGTGATGGGTTTTTGTGATATGGTGCAAGTACTTAAGCAAATTTATGTAATTTGTTTTACTAATGCGATAAACAATAATCAGATCTTGTAAAGTAACAAATATAGCAATTCAATTACACAAATTCTTGTTTTAAATCGCTATAACCGTTTGACTGGTCATTTTAATTAATATAAATAATGGAAGGATTTGAATTTGTTTCCATTTATTGCAATAAAATTTTTACAATTTTTTTAAAATTAAAATATATCTCGAGATATAAATAATTATAATCTGACATTAAAAGTTATATAAATGAGTTTTTTCATGATCAATCCAACCATTAAGTGATACGAAAAAAAATTGATTTCATTAAATTAACATTATGAACTTTTATTGAAGGTTGAAAACAATACTTATAAGGATTGGATACATACAAAAATTATGGGGGATTATTATATTTATTTTAAGAAAAAAATACTCATGTAACCCTCATTTTCCAAGCAAATTTTATTGTTATTCACCCATTCTCCATTTTCACCGTATGTTGATTATTAAAAAAATTATGCGGAGAGTTTTTGTATGTGTAGGTGAAGGCTTAATAGAATGCAAGTGCTCAATAAAGAAATTAACTGTCAAAATTTCTGATTTCATGATGGTGCGTAATTTATCATAGTTTTTAAATTCGTTGCATGATTCTTTTGGGCTCTCACCTACACATACAAAATTTCCTTTTTATATTTTTTTGTATCGGCTATCGGTCCTCTCCAGTGATTTCTCTTCCTTTAGCACCGGATGTCTACCCGAAGCAAATTTCTTTTTAAAAGTGAAAATAAATTATATATATATATGTATATTTGGATGAAATTGGTACTAAATTCTTCTTATATTTGTTGTTGGGATATTTTGATTGAAGTTGTTGAATTGGGTGTTGGAGTTGAAGCAATTAATTGTTGGGATTGTGTTCAATTGAATTTGTTCATTCTAAAATTGAAGCTGCCAGCTATTTTGATCGGCTTTTTTGTGTGCAGTTGTTTTCCTGAGTTAAAATCACCTTGCATTTACAGATTTTCATGGAGAGTGTTAATCTTACTATTGTGCATCATTTTTTTCACAGTTGTTAATTACTCCCTCTGTCCCACCTCTTCTTGCATAGAGAGAAGGATGAAGTATTTTTAAGGAGCCATTATTTAATGAATTCTGGCCCATGTGCTGGTGTTGTCTTGATTATTTTAATACTATTTTATTTCACCTTTGCTTAGTCAAAGTTCTGGGCTTTTAAACAGCTTCTGGGCTTCTAATTTCTACCACCCAAACAAATTGAAAATGGAGGGAACCG
Source organism: Rubia peregrina (assembly GCA_032355705.1). Lineage (NCBI taxonomy): Eukaryota > Viridiplantae > Streptophyta > Magnoliopsida > Gentianales > Rubiaceae > Rubia > Rubia peregrina. The sequence continues at coordinate 12,968 of JAULKK010277380.1, forward strand.
AGGAAAATTTGAGCCAAGAACATGGCAGTGGAAAAAAATAATCAGAAATTACAAACAAATTATCAGCACATAACCCCTACATTCTACCCCAATATATGTACATTTAACATCTGCAAATCACTCATACAATCAATTCACCATGGTCCAAACTATGGAAATCTTCCGTGCACTCCACCTCTCCAACATAAAAATCCAACAACAAAATTGTTTTTGCTTTTTCATACCCTAAGGTTCAATTTCACCGTTCATCGAGCCCTACCAAGTCCTTTCAGACCGATTGCTCTCTTGCTGGTGGATCTTCCCGTCATCATCGGGTAATCGAAGTAAAATGAGGAGGGAGAAAAATATGACTAATTAGGAAATTCAACATGATGCTGAGTTTCTGTTGGACAATAGCAGGGCAATGAAGATACTTCAAGGGAGGAGAATGGAGGATGCAACAAGGTTCAATTGCAGCATTAGAATCATGAGTTACTTATGGTCAAGAATCAAGCTCCAACTGTCAATGGGTCAGCCATTGGACTTGAGGTCCAGAATGTTCGATCATCCAGGCTACAACAAGATGGAAATAGACCTAAAGGCATTGCGAGCACTACCTGCAAGTTCACAAAGAACATTCAGAGACACAAGTGCATGTTTAAGCATATGAAAGAGCACAATACAACGAGCTGTGATATCAAGGGTTATAAGGAAACATACAAACAATATAAAGTCAGCCCCAACAGTTCAACACAAGATAAATAGGTTACAGTTCTGCCTATCGAAATTGCAAAACAACTTTCAATTCTAGCCTATAGACAATGTAATACACTTAGATGAGAAGTGGTTCTACATGACTAAGCCAACTGTACATTATATTTTGGCCCCATGTGAACCCGAACCTTTAAGAATATGTAAGCATAAGTGTCATATTCAAAAACTTGTGTTTATGTGTGCTGTGAGTCAGCCACTTAATAGTCATGATGGTGTTTTACTTTTTGATGGGAAATTTGGGGTGTTCCCATTTCCTGAGAGAGTTGAAGCACAAAGAACAAGCATAACCGTCCAAGAGATTAACTATTACAGGGAAGATCCAATACATATGGTCACAACATGATCAGGAAATCTACATATCTTTGCATTCAAATGGACACAAACAGAATCACCAACATATAAGAGTAAATCATGAGTGCACATATGTTATACCATCTTCACCATCAAGCGAATCACTCAACAAACATTCATCCACACAAAAAAAAAACCCCCCAGTTCCATGCCATATCACAAGTATCAGGCACATGAGGGTGCAAGTTAAGGCTTATGACAGGAACAATATTATATATATATAAAATACAATGCCAAGACCAGCAAAGAAGGAAAATCCAGCAACATTCAATCACAAAGGAAACAACAATACAAAGACATCAGCATCATCATATACATTCATTAGCCTCAGCATATACATTCATCAGCCAAGAACACAAACATATAACAGACTCAATCAATCCACCACATCCAAGTATAAATTTAAGTTGGAAGAGCATCACATAGGGCCTGATCATGGGCCGGGCATGGGTCCAAAAAATTTAGACTCACCGGGTCCGGGTCCGAATGAGTCTAGATTTTAGAAAATGGATCCGGGTCCGGATCTATAATATTAAGACCCATACCCTACTCGTAGACTCATATTACTCTAAATATATATATATATATATATATATTATTTATCTTAATTTCTAAATTACTTTAATATTTTCTTCATATTTTTATTTTTAATTAATCAAATAACGTGTATTGTATTTTCTTAAAGAATTCATTCATGTAAATATTG
>JAULKK010277399.1:0-14769 GCA_032355705.1 Rubia peregrina
AGAAATTGTGCACATCTCTAACCTCCTAACACTTAATCATACAAACACTTCATATTCTCAAACAACCCATAGCATAATTGAAGAAAACATTCACATTAAGTACACAATAAATGCTAAATAACAAACGCTTCAAGAAAAAGTGAAATAGAGGTTCTTACTACATTTTTTTGGAAGTTTCAATCAATTTCTCCCAAGTAAAACCTAGCCTAGTTAATAAAAACGCATAATATAGAACAAAAATCTATAAAGAAACAAGAAGAAATTGAAGAAGCTGATGAAAAACTAGGGTTTTGGAGCCCCCAAGTCGGGCCAAGAGAGCTAAGAAATAAGTGGATGATGTGCAATTTATAGTACAAGAAAAGAGGAGTAAAAAAGCAAGTTGCAGAGTGATTTTCGCAACCCGCAACACTTTCTTCATGACTCGAGATGCTATAGTGTCGAAATATCACCTCCCAGGATATCCTAATTCACGATTCGTGACACGATGGTCTCCAAATAAGCTCACAAAACATACATGAATCGACCAAATCCTAAAGGTAGAACACGTTAGACACCACATGCTTACAAACTAGGGAAATGAGGGCAAATAACCACACAAGGTGATTCTAAACCCTTCCTTTGTAAAACTCCTAATATTCTAACTAACCACCAACAAAACAAACTAAAAATGAATGTTAATTGTACTAAGAAAACATCAAAATCATGTCTCATCACTTGTGTATTGGGTGTAACAAGATAATGAGAGTTATCGATGAACTGTAGATGGATGATTTGTCCTTTCACTAGTTGCCCTGACAGTGTCAATGCCTTACAACGTAGACAATATGGAGGTTCAATACAGTTAATGTTTAAATTTAATATCAACCTTATGTATTATTATACTGTTGTAACATGTATTTATAATGTGTTATATTTTTTTGGGGTTTTAACATGACATTGTAAATTTTCCCATACGAATTGAATAATAACGAATTGTTGTATGATGTTTAACCATTTCTAGAGTAATCCAATGCTAAATAACATGTAATGGCTATCGACGAACGATTGTTTTTTCATCAAATATTTAAAATTATAATATTGTACCAAAACCGTTCTCTCCATGATTAATCGACGACGTCGCACATACCGGTGATCACGTGACACATAAGCGACATCACATGTAGGACCGGCGTGTAATATTTTTTGCGACATCGGCCATTCAAAACAATATCGTATTATTCACCGTTCCACGTCAGCATGCGCATGACATGGGTGCACTGTAGCACGTAATGTCACTGTTCTTTACAACGACGTCGGCTGGAACGACGTTGCAAACTTTCCTCTCACATCGCGTGTCTTTTTTGTTTGGCCGACGTCATTCTTCTTATATGCCGACGTCGTGCTAAACAACTTCGCAATTCTAGTGTCCTATCATCGACCTCAGTGCTATGAGCAACGTCACACTTAAAACATGCCGATGCCGCACAAAATATTGAGGTAAAAGATATTTTTTACCTCGGTTATGAATCTAGGTAAAACTTACACTTTTTACTTCAGCTACATTTACCTCATTTTTTTAATGGCTGAAAATCGAGGTAAAAATCCCTGTAGAACTGAGGTCATGGGTGTTGTGGTTTGTAGTGTATATACCATTTTTTATTTGTAACTTTTTGTAGGGAAATGTTTTTAGTTTAGGGATGAAAATTTTATTCTAATCCTTGGGTTTTGTATGGAACCTTAATATTAATAAAAAAGTTACCGGTCATGCGACCATTCCTTTTTGTTATATTGTCTTCCTGTTGCAAAATCACTTTATTTGCTAAAAGTTTTTTTCTCTTATAATACCTAGTGTAATGCTATTTTGATTACGAGGGTGGGGTACAGTTTTGGGCTGTTGATCCGTACTTTAATAAAGCATGGCAGAGTTGGTGCTTCTCGTGGGGATCCGATCATCTCGTGTTTCTTTGTCTGTTTACGTTTCACTTGGATTACTTAGCTGGCGAGAGGGAATTTTCTCCAAGTTTCTCCATATCTAACGTGCCTAGTTCTAGAGCTAAGAGATTCTTACAACTACATCGTCTGGGGGAAGGTTATCATGATTCTTTTAAATGCCCATCTATCTATACATATCGAAGCTAATTGTCAGGTGGAAGCATACCTTTGTCACTGGTTAGCCTGGGCATGCCGTGTCAATTTTCTCCAGCTCCCATACGCATGGGCCCAACATATGGAGGTTATTCATTGTCCCCAATCCTGACCCTACATTCGCTAATATCAACCGCCGATCCTGCAATTAAGAAAAAACTATCAGTTAACTTGATCTATAAAAACTATACACAGTTACAACAAGCATGAGTGTTTCTGGAACATACTACAGTGAACATAATCCAAGCTTACATCCTCAACAACCAGGATAAGCCTCTGAACACACCCATGCAAATCAGATTATAACGTGACGAGTGAGATTCAATCCTAAACCTGAGGTATCCCCAACATCTCAAACCACCAGGCCTGTATGACACTCACAACTTATATACACTCATAAAACTTTAAATTACAACACTAAACGCACATAACACACTCAAGGAATAATCTCAAAAATTTCAAACTATGATAAAGCGCACAACTACAACTGAACAATACCATGACAATAGCTCATTTGATAGATAGATACAAGCATAGGGAAAATTAACCCTCTTTACGATAATACTTGAATGCCATGCCCCCCGTTTCTCAATAAATGACTAAGTACCTATTTAGCCTCAGGAAACGAAACCCAATACATGTTACCCAGTCTAACCTAGATAATTGAAAAGACTATGCCCACGTGGAATACTTATCCACTGAACTCGAACAACCCAAGCCCAAAGCTGTACAATTCATACAAACTTAACCCACATCATACCAAGAAACCAGATATGGCCTCGTTCCTCACAAACCTGATCTACTCTCATATCCACACCTTCCTACTCGAGTGACACAAGCGAGCAAATCACCTGCGCATTTTTAGTATCTGGGTTACCAAAGAAACACAGTAGATATAGATGGCAGGTCATCAATGTACCTCTCAAATGTACACTTTATAACTCCAATTACGTCCTATACTACAACTAAGTAGATAGAGGAAAGAAGAATCATCCACGAAGAAGAGGGATTTTTTAAGTGCTCATGAATATAGGATTAAACATATGCATATACATATATATATAGATATGTAGATGGGGGGTGTCGGTTTGGTTTTCCTAAGTTATGAAAAGACAAAGCAACTAGCATATAAGTGAAATTAAGCTAATCTTGCAACAAACTATAAATAAAGGGTTTAAAAACAAAGTGCGAAACCTTAGGCGCAACTGATTTCCACTTCCAAGCCTCTTATCGATCATTGAAGCAATAACCTATTTAATCATCTTGATTACCTATTGTGGAGGTAAACCTCTCATTCTTCTTAAGGGCAGTTTACAAGAGTGACCAACAACTCTTTTTAAATATCACTAATGACGCTTTAGGTGATCAACTCCTAAATACATCTCATTAATGACATTATTCATAAAGAACCAACAAGCTTGGTAACATCTTCAAACATTCAACCAAATGTCCAGGCATTTAACCAAATAATACAGTTTCTAGGGTTAATCAAGAAAGTTAATCATTTAAGACTCTTTCATTTTCGCTACCTTATGATAAACATGAGAAAGAGTTCAACATTATCACATTCATCTAGCATTAATAAAATCATCAACACAACTAGAATTTCTATTCCATGTTTTGGATTTCATGTCAAAAGAGAATAAATTGATCACTTTCATTAACTCCTAACACGTTATTAAAAAATTGTATTCTCATACTTCAAATCACATTAATGAAGCTAGCTACCACGTTTGAAGCATAGAAAATGTGTAATAATCAAGACTAATATATAGGAAATATACGCTTCTCCCAGCATGGGCTTGGAAGCTTGAACCAATTGCTCCCAATAATGAGTTTAGCTAATAACAATCATACTAACATCTATGGACAACTCCATACATAAAGAAAGAGGCAAAAGATAAAAAGAAAAGAGCAAGCAAGGGTTTTTGGAGAGCTTAGTTCAGCCAAGGAGAAGATAAGAAATGAATGGTACAAAGTACTATTTAAAGTACTAGGAAAAAAAGGGAAAAATGAATAAAGTACAAGTGGCTGAATTGGCTGTTGCAAGGCGTGAGAATCCTTTAACCCTCGCGATAACCTCTGTCATCAGCAGTGGAGAACTCCCACTCCTCACGACATAAAACTCCCTCTCACAACCCCCCAATTGCACCAAAACTACATAAAATGAATATTTTAATAACAAATGACTCATCACAAACATTTTGTACAAATAATTATTTTCAAAGTTACAACCAAGCAACCTAATACCTACTGATAACTCTTAGCATGAAATAGGGCCAACATATCAAGCATTATCCTAGCTCAAGTTAGGACATTTAGACGATAAATCCTTCCTATGACCATTTTCTTGCTCAAGGATTTCCTCCAATTACCACCGCATATGAAAGTACCTCATCGTGCAAATCGTAGGAAGCTTCCATGTGCCGCCTATGCTTCACATAATACGGTTTATGGTTATTGAAGGATCTGTTGTCCGAAAGACCTAGCTAAATACTCAACAGGTATACGTAGTATGTGTAAGTCTCTAGGTCTCGCTTCAAACCCTCCACCTTCCGCTCTAAGTAGCGAACTCCTTCCACCATCCAAGCCTCATCAGAATAACTAGGATTAACAAATAGAGATTTGGAAATGTCCCCCACGAAGACTCGAGTTCAGCTCGTGTTGTTCTTTCAACAACACCTTGAGCGCACAAAAGCTCTCCTTTATCTGGGAGCATAGAATGTCCTTAAATACGATTCTAATTGCACTTTTCCAATAAATGCACCGCGTATTCATGTTATACACTATAATGATCACTTCACTCCTTAGCCGCCGCCAGCAAATGAAATTGCTCACCCTCCAACTCCTTGTTCTCCTTGTACAGCTAGTCAAAGCAATCAGCTTGCCCCGAAATGATAGCTTCCCTATCAACAACCTCAAGCGTCATCTCCACTAGATTACTTTGCCATTCATTTTCTTGCCACATAACATCAGTGAACTCCCTCTTTAACTTTCTAAACATGAAATACTGCTCGAAAATATTGGTATCATACTCATCTAACGACGCTAGATTTTATTCTAGCTTTGTCCTCCACCCCATTTCATATTCATCCTACCTCAGCAATAATGCATTCACCTGGCATCCTAGTTTTATAGCCCATTTTTTCACTTTCAATGGAATACTCAAATTCTTAAGGTAGTCATAGATAACTTTTAAATCATGTACACAAACCTTCACAGACTCGACCAACTCACATTCGAACATACCTTTAGGAAACCCACTGTCAAGTTCAATATTTCCAATGTCATCTTCCTCGCTCATCACTTTCATTATAGCCTTTGGGATAGGCCTCATCTCCGAACACACACACACTTTGCCCAATGAGGCTTCCATTTCACCTATACCACCACCTCACACATAGTGTGCCAAAGGTTTTGGCAAATAATCATTCCTAGAAAACCTTCCAATCTAGAACACATAATTTTTTTGTTAAAGCCATACCATTTAGAAACAAATTATTTAATAGTTGCTTACCATTAAACGTCTAGCTATCATATCCATTACATCAAGAACATATAGAACTACATTCTAGCCTACCTTATCACTAGTCAAGCCGATACTACTTGTAGATAACTCAATTTTAATTCTTTGCCCTTCTCTAACGATGAAGCACGAGCATCACACTTCAATGGTTGAACTGTCTGTGCTATAGCGCCGACTTCCATATCATCACTAGTCCCCCAATACCATTCTAGCAGGGTAAAAATCCATATTTCATTTCTCAAAATCCCTAATTGAAGGAAATGAATCCATCATAGCCAATTCCTTGATCAAATAAAAAGTATAACTCCCATCCTTCACCTTTCTCACTAAGTTTTCATCCACCACACACTTTGCATTTTCCAATGCCTCCGTTATAACACCTTGATCCTCCACACCAATGATGTCCAAATTAGAATTATGGTCATGAATATTGGCCTAAGATTTATACCACCCACCTCTGCGATCTTAATTGACATATCACCAAAAAAATCATGGAACCCTTGTGATGATACCTGGGCCTCGACCTTTCGAGGCCTGCGAGCTTCGAGCTTATGGTAACATCTAAGGTCCAACCCGAGACCCATAAAGGGACACGTGATCCAATCCTAATTAAGGATATTATTGATTCTTACAAGGAAGCTATCTTAAGTTACCAATTATACTCGAATTACTATACATATCAAATAAGGAAAATGAGTTCAGATCCTGAGGAAGGTCGGGTTCTCCTCCTATATAAATACACAGGTTTGGTAAATCTTGATCCATTCAAGACACTCTCAACACAACGCTTATACTAACTTAAGCTTCAGAGTGTTTACCCCCCGGACACCGGAGGCTTTGTTTTGCAGATCGGACGCGGTTCAGAGATCACGACGAGAGACGTCTACCGGTGGAAATCACATTCATCACTCCTTGTTTGCATTATTATATATGGTTATTTAAGTCTCCAATGCACCATGTTGGTGTGGAGCATGCTCTTAGAGCACGCAGGAGGCTCACCCCCAATGTGTGTGACCCATGTGGGAGTCTCACTACACTTTGTGTGAGATACAGTTGTCATTTTAATGAGATAAAATCCATTGTTTAATATTACATTTTTTTAAAAAAACTGAATGTCTGGTCTTTCATCGTAGTTTTACTTCATGCAACTCCTAATATTTCCCACAAAAAAAACAAATAATTTCCAAAGCACCTCATGTCAGAACACATGACAGTTAAACTGGACAACGCAAACTTTGTTCTGTAACTTTTAAAATTAGATTATAATTATCTATACTTCAAGATATATTTATTTAAAATATTTTTAAACTTATGAGAATTTCTTTGAAATAAATGAAAACAAACACCAAATTACCAAATTTGTTATATTATTTATAAAAATGAAGTCGCCTATGGTTAGATGATATAAAATAAGATTTGTGAATCCTTTTGCTTTTAAAATAAAAATACTAATTATTTTTTGCTCCAATATACCATTATCCAAAATGTAGTCTTTAGGTTGTAACTGCTGGTAAATTAATCAGTAATAGTAAACCAAAAAATATTTGGTCACTAGCCTTAGCAAAAACAATTTCTTAAGAACCGATTGTAGTAAAAACGGCTTTGTTTAGAAAAGGAATTTAGAAAAAAAAAATTGTTTGAAAGCTGAATTGTGGCCGTGATAGTTCACTGGGTTTGAAACGAAATTTGCCAAACTTGTAGTGCAAGGTTTGAACAAGATTTTTGTTTCCCAATATACCACAGTACTTCATTTACTCGTGCACTCAAATAGTGGAGTTGGAATTCGAATTAATAATGCTCATAACTAGGGAGAAAGTTTGAGAAGTAGTAGAAGAAGAAACTTGTGAGTGTGTGTTTCAAACCTGTTGTCGACTGGCCTTTTTAGAGGCACTGAAGACAACCTAAATTATGAGAAAATGGAGAATGTGCAAGCAGTCAATATGAAGAAGCGGAACGACTTCAACCTAAAAATTGAAACGGCTCACTTCTACCCAGCAACGGGATATAATTTTACCAAGTCAAAAAGTCACATTGATTTTTACCAAGTTAAGTTCGGAGTTTAACATTTATCATTAAAAATATTACAAATGTGGTTTTACTGAGTGAAAAACCAAGAAGAAAATTAGGGATTAATTAAGACCAAGTTCGATCATTTGACATGTCTCATAAAACTGGACTCTCAAACTATTCGTGACCAAAAAAATAAATTTAGGCTCAAGATGACCCAACCCGCCCACCTGCTTACCTCGCCACATCATGTCCGGGCGGCGGTGTGGGGTCTTTATTCCTCTTGCTCAGTCAAAGTTGTAGTGAAGCATTTTCATATTTAAACCACACACATCCCTTCTAAACTTCCCATGTGGGACTAAGAATAAAAACAAGGTTTTTCTTTTTTCATTTAAACTTGATTTTGGACTGAATGGCCCATTTGCATTACTAACAATCCTCCACTAATGCAAAAGGGTAAAAAGGTATTTTTTATGAACATGTAAAAGTTTGACGGCATCAGTATCTTGCTATTGAACTAATACATAGTGAATTGGGATGATAGACTTATTTTCGGAGTGAACATATCTGCAACTCCTAAACCGGTTGATCATTCCAAGAACTCGTGTCTTACTTGAATAAAACAAGTTCCGTGATAATCAACTACTTATATAGTGGCAACAGTTTCCTTTGAAATACTCATTAGTGCTCTAGATAGACAATCCTTAAAATTCTTTCATAAAAGGAAGGTCAATACTTTACACTCAAGTAGGTCCTTCCATCAAGTCTTATTAAACCCACCCAATCAGAGCTATGGAAAGATTAAGAAAGATTCATCTTTCAACCTCACATAATTTTTGGTGTATCCCATAAGTCTGTCACAAATTAGAACTGTCTTGGATTCATTAAGAGATTTAAGCTCATTCTCTCAATGTACATATATTATAGGAATGGGTAGGTTTGTACGTTTGTGAGTCTTTTCTTGGTTTCGTTTGATTTCAAGTCGTTTGAGAAACAACAAGAGTATCCACCAAATATTTCTCACCCAGCAAGGTTTTAACCCCATTCCACTCGATGAATCTTCGAATATCTTTCTACTTAGTCCTTTAGCAAATGAATTGGCTAAATTTCTTTCTGATCTTATGAATTATAAAGCCAGTACTCCAAACTTGATCATATTTCTCACACATTCAAGCCTAATGTTTATGTCTTTTCTTACCATTGTAAGCTTCATTTTAGGCAACACCTAAGGCTTCCTGAGAGTCACATAAAAGTGAAATAGGTGGAGTGGGTTTTCCCCACAAAGGAATATATGCCAGTAATGACCTAAACCACTCAGCTTCTTTCCCTGACAAGTCTAGAGCTATAAACTTATACTCCATAGCAGACCAACCTATACAAGTCTGTTTTGAAGACTTCAACAAGATAGCAGCTCCTCCTAAGGTAAAAACATAACCACCAGTGGAACTTACTTCATTATTATCAGTTACCCTTTTGGCATCACAATACCCTTCCAAAATAGCGGGATATACTGCAAGATGCAATCCTAAGTCCATTGTACCTCTTAGATATTTTATTGAACGTCTAAGGGCAACCAAATGTTATCCACTAGGATTGTGGGTGTACCTACTTACTGCTTATATCAGGTCGAGTGTAGTTCACTAAAAGCATTAAACTACAAACAATTTTTTTCATACTCCCCTTGAGACATACTTCTTCCTTTATTTTTTAAGTGAATAGTGGAGTCATAAGATTATCTTACTGGCACTGCATCAAAATTATTTATTTTCTCAACACCTTTTCAATATAGTGAGACTGGGATAGAGTGAAACCATTATCTTTTTTAGTAACTTTTACCCCTAAAATGACATCAACCTCCCCTAAATCTTTCATTTCAAATTTAGAGTATAAGAATCTTTTGGTTTCATTAACAGCATCAATGTATGTTCCAAATAACAACATGTCATCTACATAGAGACATATAACCACCCATTCAGATTCAAATAGTTTTGAATATACACAAGCATCAAGATCCATTCATAATAAAACTAAAACTAAGAATAGTTTTATGAAACTTTTCATACCATTGTTTTGGTGCTTGTTTTTAACCATACAATGACTTCTTAAGTTTACATACCTTATTTCTTGGCCCATTATAGTGTACCCAGTGGGTTGTATTATATATATATATATCTTCTTTTAGATCACCATTCAAGAAAGCGATCATAACATCCATTTGATGTACTAACATTTTAATGGATAGAGGCTAGGACAAATAGTGCAAGAATTGTAGTTATGTTAGTTACAGGTGAGTAAGTATAAAAGAAGTTCACACCAAACTTTTGAGTAAAGCCTTTAATCACAAGTCTTGCCTTAAATCTTTCTAAACCACCAGTTCTTATTTTTCTTTTTAAATATCCATTTGCAACCTAATGCTTTTGATCCCTTAGGCAAGTCTACCATGTCCCGTGTATTATTAATCATTATTGTTTCAAGTTCACTGTTAATTGCTTATTTCCAAACGATAGAATCTATAGATTTCATGTTTTCTTCATAAGTTTTAGGATCTTCTTCAAAAAGGTGAAGAAAAATTACTGACTCATTTAATTCATCCACATCTTCGAGTTCAGTCACAAAAGCAGTCACGAAATCAGGTCGGAAATCAGTTTCTTTTCAATGTCTCTTACTTCAAATTTCATTATTACCATGTTTTGGTACATGCACAGAAGTAGAACTAGTAGAAACATGTATCACATTGGAAGATATATCATTCGTCGTTGCCTCGTGCCAGTGCGACCTGCTCGGCCTGGCACAGGCTGGTGCCTCGTCCTAGCGCAGCCAGTGTCGCCCGGCATGGACCGCTGGCTGAAACTCTATTTTGATCTTCTGAGTGTACATCTTGTGTCATTTAGCGCGGCCCATCGGTGAGTAACTCGTTTTGTTCAGTAAGATGGCACGGGCCGTGTCAATCTTCATACCCCGTGGTATGGTCTTTCCATAAGTGACTTGAAACTATGTAGACCGTGTGAAACGGAATGGTTCGCGCCCATATTTAGCCAAATTTTGGAGTGAATCGAAGATATCAGACACAGGTAGCAGGGGTTCACATGATCCATACAAAAGGCTTCAGGTACGACCTGTGTTACTTGGCAAGATCCATGTTGAGCGTTGGTATGTGTCGTGCTGAGCACTAGAAATGGCCGTGTTCGGCTGCCTTCGTGCCACTTGGGATGGCCTCATGCTAGCCTTGGCCGGTTCGGTCGGCTGACTTGTTTGCTCCGCTACGGAAGAACTGCTGATCCAATTTGAGAGTTATTATAGTCGATTTTGTAGTGCTCAAGAAGACAAATCCTATAGCTCTATCTTCAAGGGTTGATTCTTCTCAGACAAAAATTCCTCCACTTTGACCTTGGCATTCTTAAACTTTGAATCCGCCTTTCTCAGGCTCAATTCCATCTACTACCACAATTTTGAGTCTACGGCCTTTAATCTATTACCATCCCTGTGAATGGCCTTTGATATCTTCTACCATCCTTGTAAATGACCTTCAAATATCTTCTACCACCCTCGCGGATGGCCTTCTGCAGAAAGATGATGAAAAAGTACTCAAGAGCAAACTACTAATGAGATCACAAAGAAAGATCCAGGTGCCCGTGAATATTAAGTTCCCATTAGCTTCAATTAAGTCTACAAACTAGAATTTAGACGAGAAAACAAAAAATGGCCATCTAAACCCTTTGTCTTGTAAACCTAACAAAAACTAGAAATAAACTTTAAAAAATGATAATAAATGTGTCAAATGCATCGGCTAATGCATCCATAAAGGTGCACATCATGTTCACAACAAATACCCCCAGACATGTATCCCTTTCCACAAATTGGACATTTTGAGTGATAACTAGTTTGTTAGCTTCAAACACTACTTTGAGACCGACCTTGTTAAGAAGACCATCAAATAATAAGTTTCTATGCAGATAAGGAACATAGAAAATATTTGAAAGAGATAAATTCATTCCGGGAGTCAATTGGAGAAAAACCTTCCCTTTACTCAAAACTGGGGCACTACTTGAGTTTCCCATGTAGACTTGTTCACCACTAGCAACCTCCTCAAAAGTTGTGAACAGATCCATGTTTGCACATAAGTGTTTAGAGGCTCCAGTGCCAACTATCCAGTCCGTCTTGTTTTTTACCAGGTTTACTTTGGAGACTATAGCATCAGTGGTCTCCACATGTTCATCTTCAGTGAGATTAGCTTGAGGTTTGTTGTTTTTGTTCTAGTTGGATATTTTGTTGGTGTCCTTAAGCTGGTAGCATTGGTAGGCTTGATGACCGGTTCTATTGCAGACATAGCAGGATGCTTTGGTCTTCTTCAGAGTTGGCCAATTTTTCTTGAAGGTGCCAACCTTGTTTCCCGGGTTGGTTTTCTTCTTGAAGGTACTTGAGGACTTAGACTTGTCAAATTTTTCAGATTATACTAGATTAGCTATAACTAAATCAGAAAAGGAAGAGATTCCTTTATCTTTGAGGCAATTGGCTACCTCATTTTCATGGGGCTTACTAGTTCCTTGAGAGTCATATCCCATTTCTTGTGCTTGAGGTGGTTGTGATAATCGGACCAGGAATTTTGGAGCTTCTCGATGAGTACGTTGGCCAGAAGGATGTTGCTCATTGACATGACTTCCGCAAGTACTTTGAAAGTCAAATTTTTGTACTCATGGACCTGGTCCATAATTGCCTTGTTAACCACCATTTGGAACTTGATCCAATTCCCAACTACTTACTTTTTCTTCCCTCCATCATAAACACCATATTTCTTCTCCAATGTCTCCCATATTGACTTGGCAGATTTATTGGTGGTGAACAAGTCAAAAATAGTATTCTTCATATCTTTGATAAGATGTCCCTGGGAGGTCTTGTTGTCTTTCTCATAATTGAGAATAGACTTGGTAGCATTTTTAGAAGGAGGCGTAGGGGTTGCAATTGAAGTTTCAGTTGTGGGTGGAGCAGGGGTAGTGGTCTTGGGTGGATCAGTAAACAAAACATAGTCTACTTCTATTTGTTCCAGAAAAATCAAAACCCTCTAAGACAAGCGTTTATACTTAACACCATCCAATGGTGGTATTTTTGAAAGATCATTCTAAGATCTAGTTTGACCAGACATATTTTTTTAACAAGGATAAAATATTTTGTTTCAAAATTGTTGGTAAAATCGGTAGTAGTGAACGAAAAAATGTTTGGTCACTGGTCTTAGTAAAAACAGTTTGTTAAAGAACCAATTGCACTAAAATGGTTAATTTGAAAAGGAATTTAGAAAAAATTGCTTTGAAAGCATAACTGTGGGCATGATAGCTCACTGCCTTTGAAACAAAATTCACCAGAACCCGTAGTGTAAGGTTTCAACAAGGCTTTCGTTTCCCAAGGTATCACAGGACTTCCGTTTACTCGTGCACTCAAGTAGCAGAGTTGGAACTTAAATTAATAATGCTAAGAACTAGAGAGAAAGTTTGAGAAGCAGTAGAAGAAGAAGATTGTGAAAGTGTGTTTCAAACCTGTTGTTGAATAGCCTTTTATGGGCACTTGAGGCAACCAAAAGAATGAGAAAAATGAAGAACGTGCAAGCAATCAATATGAAGAAGCGGAACCACTTCAGCCTAAATATCGGAACAGACCACTTCTACGCAGCAACGAGATAATAATTTAATCAAGTCAAAAAGCCACATAGATTTTTACCAAGTCTAATACGGAGTTTAAAATTTATTAGTTAAAAATTTACCAACGTGGTTTTATTGAGTGAAAACCAAGGAGAAAAAATAGGGATTAATTAAGATCAATTTTGATCATTTGAGAGATCTCATAAAACTGGACTCTCAAACTAATCGTGACCAAAAAAATTAATATGGGCTTAAGATGACCCGCCCGCCCACCTCGTTCGCCTCGACACATCCGATCACTGCGGTCTGTCTGTGGCGGCAGCGTGCGCGAATGGTCATTTTTCCTCTTGATCAATCAAAGTAGTAGTGAAGCATTTCAATATTTAAACCACACCCATCTCTTCTAAACTTTCCATGTTGGACTAAGAATAAAACAAGGTTTTTCTTTTTCCTTTAAAATCGATTTGGGGTTGAATGACCCATTTGCATCACTAATAGTAACAAATGTTTGTTCATGTAAGATGTCTTATAATTTCTAAAATGTAATCTTTTTATCCCCAATGTGGATTCCATTATAAGAGCCATTAAACCGTTATCTCATTTGTGAAGTAGAGTCAATAATTTTATATGAGAAACTGCTGAACTCAAACACTTGCTGCTGCTACTCTTCAATTTTCTAAAATAGAGTTTGAGATAGAGTCAAATTTGAAACAAGGTGTTTTTTTCCTGTCAGCCATTTGAAACAAGTGGAGGATTTGTATTGGACCCCCAACCCATTTGAAAAATAAGGAAAGAGGATAATATTCATTGCAAAGAGTTAAGAGTAGTTATGGAAGATTTCATGAATCATTTTTGTATATGATTCAAAGTAAGATTTCTCCACCCTTGTGTTAAACTTTTGTCGGCCAGACATACAAATTGATTCACAAAATATTTGTGTTGGATAGGACCAAAAAGATTGCCCAGAGGGACAAAATTAATGAGACTATACATGAGTAAGGAGTCTGAGTGATTGAGTTTTGTTTCTTTCCAAAAATAGGATTACTCAGAGAGAAGTTGAGATTCTGTCAATCTGCAAATCTTGGTCTCTATGCGCAACTGCTGATCTTTCCAGAAAATTGGCAACGCCATTAGGCTCTCTATATACATGGATGATGGTGGAATTGTCCTCAGTTAGAAGCTGTTTTATCTGTGAAATTGTATCATCAACTCTCGAATTTGTCAGTAAGAGTTGATGGCTTGCAGATTATCAGACTGGATTTATGCATCCTCTATTCCCATCTACAATGCCAAAAGAATATATTGTAAGGTCCAGATTTGTCTAGTTGGCAATTTGTGGAAATTATGCAAATATGGAATGTTTGTGTTGAGACATCAAAGAAGGAATGTTAGTGATATAAGGAATGTGGAGTTGTAATCCAAGAAGAAGATGAGATATTTCGTTCATAATGCTTTGATTGGAGAATATATCAATTCCTATAT
>JAULKK010277408.1:0-14769 GCA_032355705.1 Rubia peregrina
GGCCACAGTTTACAAGAGGGCAAAAACAAGGGTTCCATGGGAATTAAGAAGGAGAAAGACAAGATCCCTATGCAAAAACCTTTAACCCGAGGTAAAGAGACCATCCCAACTTTCGTTGGAAAGAAGTTAATCAACCACAAGGGTACAACCGAGGAGGACAAGATCCACCTCAACCTTATCCAGGGGGAGAGGGCCTTCAAACAATAATGATCCACTCTATAAGTCTGACCGAGAGGAAATCCTTGATGATTCTCCCAATTGGCCAAGAGGCATGCATCTTCGCTAAGAGAACAGGGCGAGAGATTGAGGATCTTGGGACAAGGGCATTCTCGAGCATCAAGAATCTTGAGATCCAGGTCGGGTAACTTGTCATCGGTAAGATAACTTGATGCTAAGGATTCTAGAAAACCTTCTTCTCAACCAAAGGTTAATCCGAGGAATATGAGTGCCTTAAAACTTAGAAAAGAGAAGAAAGTGCTCAAGCTCGAGAAAGAAATCCTACAAAAAGATGATTTTATTGAAGAACAAAAAAAACCAGCTCGAAAGAGTGAGAATTGGTTGTGGAGGAGCCCGCTGAGGAGATTCCAACACCCGAGGCGCAGGTGAACCTCCCGCCACCATTCTCTAGTGCACTTAGGAGAAGGCCAAAGGCAACAACCAATGATAATCATATCTGGAAAATCTTCGAGAATGTGGAGGTTAGTGTTCTGATCCTAGACTTGATTGAACATGTCCCCTCATATGGATTTTTTTTTAAAGCGTCATGTGCAATAAGGTGGAATAAAACACTTAAGAAATTAGTTAAAGTGAAAATAGGGGGAGTCACCAAACTTAATCATAGAAAATTTCCTATAAAATATAGGGACTCCAGCATGTTTTCAATTCCTATTTATTTAGGTGGTAAATTGGTGAAAATGATAGGATTGATCTTGGCACTTCTATAAATGGCATACCCTCTTCCATCTTTGAAAACCTATAAATAGGTGAGCTTAAAGAGACTAGGGTGATCGTCCAAATAGCTGATCACTCCCAAGCTAGTCCCCGTGGACTAGTGAAGGATGTGATGGTCCGAGTGGGCAAATTGGTGGTTCCGACGGAATTCTATGTCCTTGATGTAGCGCGTGATGGTGGTGCACCCTCAATTTTATTGGGGAGTCTCAAAAGATCAAGGACTAAGATCAATTTTCATTCAGGAACACTAACCTTAGAAGATGACATGGATAGAGTCGGGTCTGTTATTTATAAATCCAAGCATGATTCACCTAATCCCTCTCTTGTTTGTAAAGATATAACTTTGTGTCAAGAAGATGTTCAACATGATAATTCTCACATGTTGGATAATGATAATTGCCTTGATGTAACTTTTGATGATAGCGAGGAAGATAGTATGAGTGATGAGATTTTGGAAGAATATAAGAGTGATATATAGTATCCTCCCATGCACTTTAATTGTCATGAGTATATTGATGAGCTATGGCCTTGTATGATGTTATTGATGCTTTGTCTATCTTGGATTTTTTTTTCTATGCTCACTAATATGCAACGGGATGTGGGAAGTGTTGAGGATGTAAAACACCCTCGACCACCACCCAAACCCAAAGAAAGGAGTAAGGAGTAAGGATTTGGTTTGGGAAAAGAATGGATATTCACTCTCCTTGGCAAATAAAGCGCTCAAAGGTAAATATGACTCTTTGTGGAGACCTATTCACAAGGATGGCATCGTGGGTGGAGCCGCCGATGGCAATTCTGGAAACCCAGTAGTAGGTTATTTCAATTAAAATGCATGAAAAAGGAATAAGTCCTTATGACGACAATAAACAAGCGTGGTCTTTGTTTCTTTGTTCTTGGCATGTTTAAATAGATATACTTTGCATCTTTTAGTATGTGACAAAGGTTTTTGAGATAAAACTATTGTTGATCAGTGAACTTGAGTCCGAGTCTCAGTCTTTTTGAGTGAAATAACATAGGTTTTGTTTGGTGACAATGTATTTTTTTTAATGATAAAAGGGGGGGAGGGAACTAACCTCATGCCACACTCATTTGTCACAAGGAGGCCTCGTGTTGAATTCTGGCATGGCTCGTTCCATTTGGAATAGCCCATGCTGAGTTCTGGCATGGGTCATGTCAGGTGTCTGGCACGAGAGGTGCCTGGTGCCTGATTTGAATTTTGCAATTTTTGGGCCAAAAGTTTAGATTTTTGAAATTCAAATTTTGAGATAAAGCATGGAATTCTTGGCTCTTTAATTCATAAAATATTTGTTTTCCCCGAGTGTTGGTGTAAATAGTACATAAACACCTCCCTCATGCATAAATTGATTGGTACTTTTTGTCCCTCTCTATCTCTAATTTTCAAAAATGTCATCCTTATCTCATTTGAACCAACTTTTGATTCACATTCTTTGCTGAAATTTTTTATCCATAGTACATTACCTCATACACAAGATTCATTTAGCTCATTAACATTCTCAAGAACACTCACTCTCACTCTTCCTTTGGATTTTTTTAAAATTTGAGAATTTTTTCTCAAAAATAGCATTTTTGCTTCTTTTTGTGTGGATTCTTCATCTCTTGGCTTCCAATTATGGGTAATCCTTTGAGCTCTATATTTACTTTCTTTATTTAACATGGTTGTGATGTGATTAAGGTTTTGTGTTTAGAAATATGTTGAGATGTTGGGAGAAATATTTGGGCTATTTGAATGATTTTGTGCTAAACTAAGTGTGGGGGTGGGTGCATTGTTCTTGTGCTTTGATTATGCAATCTTCATTGAATATGATAATTTAGGAGGTATGATTCTTTATTTCATGATACTCTTGATGGAATGTTATGATTGTTCACGGGTTGATTGTTTGGAAACGACGTCTCTTGATTGAATGACCCTTATGTGAAGATGACATGTTTTGGGAATGTTGTGGCTACTTGTGAAGAAGTGTGTGAATAATTCCTCATCCATGCTTTTGATTATCCTTGCATTACCAATTTTCTCTTGATGTGAATAGGATGCCTACAAAAACAGCGGGTTCGGAGAAAGACGGATCTTCCCAGGGTGAAAAAGAGAAGAAACTGGCCAAAGTTGTAAAACGAGGGCCAAAAACTTCCCTTCCTCCTAACCCCCCACTTTTCATTGATGAATTCGTGGGTTTAACCAAAATTTCCAAAGGTGTGGCCCAGAGGTGGAGGTACGAAAATTGCCTGAAGAGGACTATTATGGAAACAAAGTTTGCTTGTAAAAAAACTTTGGGAACTTCGGGCCTACTCGAGCCTTTCACATACATACTTAGTAGGATAGGCCTAGATGGTTTCTTGAACAAGCACTCGAAGACCTATATTTAATGGACTTTAGAATTCTTGGTAACTTTGGAGCGCATGAAGGACAGTGGGGGAGATGATTAAACTGATTCCACTTGGACGATAGCGAGTACACTATGACACACCAGGATATCACCCAAGTATTAGGAGGAAAGTACGGGACAAAGGTCCTAAGTAATCACCGACAAGGACTTCCGTCCTCATTAAGCAGCTTTTGGAGGATCCTATCGAGGATTGAAAGGAAGAACTTTTGCAAGAGTACGACAATCGTCCACCCAGCGTTTCATTATGTTCAGCAACTCTTAGCTATTGGTGTATTTTGTCATGGAGAAATCTCCCAATGTCTAGGGTCGGATGTCCATATAATTTAGGTGATGACCCCGGAGGGGAACTTTTACCCCAACATGGTTGCAACCTTTGTGGATTAGTACCTTGCAATGGGGAACAATAAAGGTGGAAATATTTCTATAGGAGGCATGGTTGGACTCTTAGCCCGACACTTGGGCCATTCGTCTCCTTATCCATTGGTGGTGGAGAATTTAGATCGTTTAGGGACACGGTACACAATGGACATGCTGGAAAATAAGGGATGGTGGCTATTGCGACTTTGGAGAATCGCTTTGTATGGCTATATAGTGGCTCTTCAGTGTGTAATTTAATGATTCTACTCTAGCCGAAGTGCACAGCTATCGATTAGGATACGGTGTTGGAGAACCTTTTCATAGCCCCTGATCCAAGGTTTGAGAAGGATTTCTACAGAATCCTCTCAAATATAGATATTGACATTGAAGAGGATGACAGTGAGACCCCATCTACCTCCTAGCCGCACTAGCCTACCCGCAGACATTCTTGATCAATTCTGTATCTTCGGAGAGAAAATTTCTACATCTACAAAGATTGTGAGGGATATCGGTGAAGTAGTAGGTGGGATGAGCTTTCAGTTGGATGAGTTTAGGATGCCGCTAGGTTCTATGGAGGACACAATGTGCAATTGGGGATCTAGGTTGGATTCTATTATATGGGAAATGAATGAATAATTCACCATTGTGGATGAGAGGTTGGATGCTCAAGAAGAGGCCATCAAGCAAGTGCTAGAGAGACGTCATCTTTCGAAACTAGATGGCTTCAAATATGTCATTCCTATTGAGAGACATGAGATGTGTCAAGAGGAGAGAAGGAAGAGGCACGAGACTCGGCACCTAATGAGGGACCCTTCGGAGTCACATGAGTGAGCTTCACTACATTTCTCTTTCCCACTTATGATTTTTATTGATTCATTGCATTAGGGACAGCGCAAAGTTCAAGTGTGGGGGAGAGAGTAGTGAAACACTTAAGAGTTCTCACTTTGGGATTCCTTTGTGTTCTTTGTGTTGCTTTAGGTTGCTTTAGGTTGTTCTTTTCTTTGGTTTTTGTGGAAGTTGGTAGAATCTTTGGTGGTTTGAACTTTTTTCTAG
This sequence comes from Rubia peregrina, assembly GCA_032355705.1. Lineage (NCBI taxonomy): Eukaryota > Viridiplantae > Streptophyta > Magnoliopsida > Gentianales > Rubiaceae > Rubia > Rubia peregrina. Next base: position 4,764 of record JAULKK010277408.1, read on the forward strand.
TATTGGGGAATGTCTTGGGATGTACAACTTTGGTGGTGTAATTTTTTAATTTTCACTATCTTTTAAAGTATGAAGCCCAACTTTGGAGCATTTTGTGCTACGCAAAAAAATTAAAATTTTGAAAAATGAAAAAAATACCCGGCTAATTCGGAAACCCGAAAGGGCAACTTAAGTAAAATTGGGAAGTAAAGTCCATATACATCGAAAGGCTTAGGTGAAAATGAGAGGCTAGGCCCAGTTAGGTTGAAACAGTTAGGCAAAAAAAAGAGGTCGTATGGAAAAATATGAGATGGTGAGCTCAATATGGGTGAATGCTAGGATGAAAACTCCAAAGGGCTCCTAGGAAAAATGAGATAAACAGAGAGAAAACAAAAACTAAGTTGAGGATCCTTCATAATTTTCCTTGGTTGTGGCTAAGTTGAGAATCTCGAGTTATCCTTGGTTACAACCGTGTTGAGTAGGATGTGGATTATCCTTGGTGGTTTTTTCAACAACAACTCTTGGATTGTCTTCAGCAGTTTATTCGGGGGAGTAAGCTAGTTCAACACTTATCATTCATATGCTTACCTTTTCCTTCACAATATTTTTGGGATGGTTGGGTTACTTTAGGGGAGTGTGAGAGTTGTGAGATTCTTACTTCTTTGGGGGAACTAGGGTATCTTGGGAATAAGTTGAATGTATTGGCTAACTTCTATTTGCATGCCACATTTCACTTAGATCGTTTATCTTTTTTTATTACTCTAGGACGAGTAAAGGTTTAAGTGTGACGGGGATTGATGTGCACCATTATGCAAGCATTATCTGATGCATTTAACACATTTATTTTCATCTTTTTTTTGGTTGATTGCTAGTTTTTGTTAGGTTTGCACGACAAAGGGTTAAGATGACCACTTTTGATTTTCTTATCTAAATTCCATATTTTGAAGACTTAATTGAGACTAATGGACACTTGATATTCACGGGCACCCAGATCTTCATCTTTGATCTTATTAGTAGGTTTCTCGTGAGTGCTTCTTCATTTTATTTTGGTGGAAGGCCATCCACGAGGGTGGTGTTAGATATTTGAAGGCCATTTGCAAGAATGTTATAATATATTAAAGGCCATTCACAAGGATGGTAGTAGATTAAAGTCCACGAACCTCAAATTGTGGTGGTAGAAGGAATTGGGACCAAGAAAGACAAAGTCAAAGTTAAAGAAGTCCAAAGAAGAAACGGAGGGATCATTTCTCGAGGTTGCACGGAGTTCAAGGAAATATTTGAGAAGAATCAGTAATTGAGGGTGTAACTATTGGAATTTTCTTCTTGAGCGCTATAAAATTGACTACAGGAACTCCCAAGTCGGACCAAATGTTCACCCGTAGCGGAGCAAATAAGTTAGCCATGCGAAGCAGCCACGGCCTACGCGGACCATATATGCTTGGTGCAGACCGAAAGCTAGCACATCTTGCACTAATTGGCACGGCTCATTTCAAGGGGCCATGGCAAGGCCCGTATCACCTGGCACAGGCCATGCCAAAATCAGGCACGATGCCCCCCCTAAAATTTTTTCTAAGTATGGGGGGTGAGATGTTCTGTTTTACACATCCCACGCCGTTTCAAGTATCAAACGCAAAGACCAGCCCACGAGGTGTGAAAAATGATGTGGGGCATGTTGAGGTGCTGAGCCAATTAAAGTTCCAGCCGAAGGGGTGTGCAAAATGATGCATGGCGTTGATCATAAATGAAAATAATGAAGACCCACCTGGCAGCCAATGCCGGGTGACACGAGAAACACCCGGTACGCCTGGCACATGACATGCTAAGACACGTGCCCCATGTCGACACGTCCGGTATAGGCCATACCAGGGCCAACGCACCGTGTCAGCATGGACCCCTAGCAGCTACTAGAGTTTTTGCTACTTTTTTGCCTATTTTTAGGCCCAATTCCCTAATACTATATATATGGACCTTTGTCTACTATGGTTTAAGTTTATACTCAATTTTATATCTTAGTAGGTGGCTAGAGAGAGAACACTCTCACTTCTCTCTAGTTTGTTTTCTTTTTATCTTTTCATCTTTCTTTTGCCCAAAAGTATTGAATCAAATGAAATACTTGGGTTCAATACTTAGGGAGTATGGATCTTACTTAGAGACTATATTTGTATTCATGTGTTGATCTTTATTTTTTGATATTTCAAGATCTACCCATTTCAATGTGTTTTGTTCATATCCTTATGAATTGCATGAAAGTCACACTTTGTTGGCACACAATCGAGTCTACTTTCATGTTGGTACACTAATTCTACTCCCCTATTAAGGAAACCTAGATGTGTTTGGGGTGCGATAGTCCAAAACTGGCATGTACATGAAGGTTATCGTTGCTAATCATCACGATCGACCATACATCTAGTTAGCCGACCATAAATTTCCAAAGAGTTGCGGGTAGAGATAGAGTAGGTAAAATACAAGGGTTATTTTTTTAATCCTAGAAGTCATCGATAAGATGACTACTTTCTTCGCCTTTCTAGTCCTAGGGGTAGTTTCATTCGTGGTGTTCCACCCAGGGCTTAATTGCACGGGGAGAAACAGACCTGCGCAATGTGCCATTGCCGTTGTTGCACTCCCCTAGTCGTGGAGGCGAGGTTGATGGAAGATTTTATACGTGCACCTCTATGTGAAACAAAGGGGGGAAGTTTTGACCATTTTCTGCACCACGTGACACAAAAAATAGAATAGGATTGAGTTCTTTTATCTGATGAAATTTGTGATCGAAATGACATCAACCATGTTAAGAAAATATTCCCCAAGTGCTTGTTTATATTGTTTATTCCTTACACGTGGTCATATTGATGACCCGACCACTGTCGTATTTAGTGTATTACTAGGTCCCTGACATCTCTAAGGAAGACCCCGGTACTTTTCGTTATCTACCATTCTTGGTAGTATAGTAGTAGGAATGGGAGCAACGTATAAATTCTTATCTTTGACCACGTCCCTCTCTCAGTTATTAGTAGATCTCCCCTTCACTCATATTTTTAACGACGCTCGGGAGGGAGTGGGTCAAAAAACTTGGATTCAAGCAAACTAATCTGAAGAAGTCTACATCCTCTCTCGTAGGCTTTACCGGACGAGCGAAAATGCCTTTAGGTAACATACAGCTCCAAGTTTCCATAGGTGATATTGATAAAAATTTCACCATCGTGTGCGACTTTGTTGTCAGGGATGCATAAATCACATTCAACACCATTATTGGTAGGCCTTGGATGAACACAACAAGAGTAATATGGTGCCCATATCACTTAGTGATGAAATTTCCAACACTGACAGAAATCGCAACTATATGAGAAAATCATAAAACAGCTAGGCAGTGCATTTTTTCACAATAAAAGCATGAAGAAATGCTAAAAAACAAAATGGTCAGCACCATCTCGGAGAATGACCTAACCGAGAAAACAGGACCTCAAACTGATCTTGGAGAGGAGACTGAAATTGTTATTCTAGATGATGTTGACACTTCCAAATGTATCAAGGTAGGGAAATATCTTCCAAGGAAAGTGAGAGAAAAGTGATGGAAATTCTACGAAGTCACGGAGATACATTCACATAGACTGGGCAGAACATGGGTGGAGTCAATCCAGACATATATACCCAATCTCTAAATATCAACCATTGGATTAGGCTTGTTAAGCAAAATAAATGAAGCTTCGCTAGCAATAGACAGAGAGCAATCAAAAAAGAGGTTAGAGTATTGCTTCATAGAGTTATTCTAAAGGAAGTAAATAATCTGAAGTGGTTGGTAAACCCAATGATGGTGAGAAAGGCAGATGCAGGGTGGAGAATGTGCCTAGACTTCACCAATCTAAATAAAGCATGTTCAAAAAATTGCTACCCGTTACCTAAAGTCAAAAGGTTAGGGGAAGCGATATAAAGATACAAAGCCCTACCATTCTTGGATTCATATAAAGGATACTACCAGATACCGATGAATCCAGGGTATACAGAAAAGACAACTTTCATAGCAAGATTTGGAGTCTTTTGCTACATGAAAATTCCATTCGGTTTAAAGAATGTTGGTGTGACAAATCAAAGAGTAATCGACATAGCATTTCGCAATCAAATAGGACAAAATGTTAAAGCATATATTGACAACGTGGTGATCAAAAGCAAAAAAGTGTGCCAATTCGCACAAAACTTGAAAGAAACCCTAGAAATTGAATCCCAAGAAATGTGAAATTAGAGTGGGTGCATGAAATTTTTTGGGGTACAAAGTCTCCTCCAAAGGAATTGAGGCTAACCCATAGAAGATACAAAAGATAGTCAGTCTCCCTTAACCACGAACAGTCAAAGAGGTGTAGGTGTTAATGGGATCCTTAGCATCACTTAGCATGTTTATCTCGAAAGCTGCAGAAAAACATTTTCCACTATTCGACGTCCTTTAAAGGGCCAAGAAGTTTAGCTGGGATGAGAAAAGTCAAAAAGCATATGAATCATTGAAAGAACAAATCCAACGCTAAAGTCACCAATGCCAGGTGAGACTCTATACCTGTATATGTTGATTTTAAGCAAGGCAATGAGTTTGGTCTTAATTCATCAAGAAAGGAAAAAGAAAGTACCGGTAAACCATATTAGTATGATAGTGCAAAGTGAAGAAAGGGTTTACTTTCCAATCAAAAGATTAACTCTATTATTAGTCCACTTAGTAAGGGAACTGTGAAGCTGTTTTCAAAGGCATAAAATAATTGTGTATACTGACAACCCAATCAATAATATCTTGAGAAAGCCAAAACCATATGGAAGAATGACCAAATGGGCACTTGAACTGGGAAAGTATGAGATCTAGTTTCAGCCCCGTACTTCAATCAAGGCGCAAGCCTTAGCAGATTTCATTGCACAAATAATGTACGGAGACGCACAAGAGACGAATACACCAGAAAATCTCATAATAGACAAAGGAAAAATCAAAATGGATAGACATGGCATGGAAATTGTTCATTGATTGGGTGTCTAGCTAAGAAGGTTGAGGTACAGGATTGCTATTGGTAAATACAAATAGGTGAGAACATAGATACTCACTTCATTTTGATTTCTCACTCACAAACAACGAAGCTTAATATGTAACACTGATAAGTGGGTTGGACCTTACAATCAGGATGAAGGTTAATATTGTTAAGTGCTTTAGCGATTCACATATAGTTATCCAGCAAGTGCGTAGAGATTACCATATGCGAGAGGAGTAGTTAATAAAATATTTAAGGAGAGTTCTCCAACTTATGGGTCAACTTGAATAATTTGGTATTCAACACGTACCAAGGAGAAAAAATTCCAAGGCAGACCCCTTAAACAAGTTGGGAACTGTTGGCTTTGCTACATTGATGGGACAGAACAATGTAAATGTAAAGGTCATACTAGTCAGAAGTACAGCCAAAACAATTGTGTCAACGGTCCGGAAGGAAGAAACAAACTTGATGACACCATTGAGAGACTACTTCAAAACGAGAAAATTGTCGAGCAGATAGAATACGGGCCAGAAAGCCAGAATTAAGATTGCAAAAAAACAATTTGGGGGGAATCTCATTCAAAAAAGGTTTCCTATCTCCATGGATAAAGTCTGTGGGACTAACCAAAGCAAACGAAATCATGAAAGAAGTTCAAGAGGGAATATGTGGGACACTTTAAAGATCCCGAACAATCACGAAAAAGATAATTCGTGCAAGGTATTATTGGCCAACAATGTTTAATGATGCGCATAATTTTGTCCTAAAGTGTAAAAGCTGCCAAATTAATGCATCGGTATCGCATAAACCACAGTTTACCCTAACAGGGATACATGCATCATGGTCATTTGATAAATGAGAAATCAATTTGGTTGGACCTTTCCTTAGAGAATCTAGTAATGCAAAATTTCTAATCATAGTGATTGACAATTTCACGAAATGGGTAGAAGCGAAGCCATTGGGAAGAGTCACTGCAGCAGCAGCAAGAAATTTTGTCTGGAAAAACATAGATTGTTGATTTTGTGTACTTCAAACTATCATGATAGATAATGATAAGAAATTCATAAGTGAAACCTTCACCAAGTGGTGCTCGAAATTAGGCATCGCGTAGAAGTTCATGTCTGTAGCTCATTCCCAAGCTAGCGACCAAGTGGAGGTAACTAATATAATGTAAGTCCAAAGAATTCAAAAATTATTGGAAGGAGAGAAAACTTGATGGGTAGATGAGATACCCAACTCATTATGGTCTTACGGAACAACAGTAAGAGAACCCATTAGAGAAACACCGTACAACCTAGTTTACGGTCATGAATGAGTAGTACCAGTAGAAATAGGGAACTCAAGCCTAAGAGTGGAAGAATACAATGACGGAGATAATCCCAAAATGATGAGATTAGATGTGGATGATATTAAGGAAAAAAGGCAACATGCAACGATCACAGAGGTAAAGTAAAAGGAGAAGGTGGCTCGAGCATATAATGAGAAGGTCAGGAAGACACAGTTTTGAGTTAGCGATCTTGTACTGCGAAATAATGAGGCAAGCCTGGTAGAGGAAAAATGAAAACTATGTCCAAAGTGGAAAGGCCCATACAAAGTAACAAAAGAACATTTATCTAACTGCTACGAGCTGGAAAGGTTGGATGGCAGCAGCTTCTCATACACTTGGCATGTAATCAACCTAAGGAAGTTCTATGTTTAGCAATCCTTAGTAGGTATTAGGTATAGCTCAGTTGTACAAGAGCCTTGAAATGATCAGTGGAGGCCTTTTAATTTTTAGTGTCATCATTTATTTTTAAGCTCGATATCATCATGCCCTTACATAGTCAATAACAGAAAATGTCTTTCGAGGAAAATCACTCATAGTACTTTTTAGTTAAATTTTATGCAAAACCCTTTAACTTTAAGAAAAAATAGCAAACCATAGCCCATTCAAACAAACCCTCTATATTCAGTCGTATAGCACATCGCAAAGAAAATCAAACCTCACATCTTGAACAAGTGAAAAGGTAAGTTTGTATAATCTTAATACGACAAGTGATGGATCTTGACAAAATACAAATACTAAATAAAGTAATAGATATTGTGGCTTCACACAACATATGTTTACAACCTCAATCTCGTAAATTATAGACTTGCGAAAACAAACGCAACGAAACTTGTGCCTACGAAATTGTCAACAAAATAAAAGAAATAGAACTTGAGGATTTGCATGAATCAGGTTGTCATAACCTAGAACTTTCAAGTAAAAGATCTTGCGTAAAACAATAATGGGAGCCCCAAACGCAATAGACACTGCAAATGAAGTCAAGCACTAGATCTTGCAACTCCACACCAACTAGATGTTAATACCTCAGAGTAGCATGCAGTACCATAATCTCATATTGGTAAGCACCAGCCCTCATCAACAACTCAAGACAAAATCATAAGGAGATAGTGACAGCATTATCCAATAAAAACGACTAGTCATAAGAAAACACATTGAAAATAAGAAACCAAGTAACACAAAATAAAAGAACAAATATAATACTTGAAGTATTCAGAGAAGGAAATTATTATATCAAAGAAAAAAATTATCCATGTCATAATCTGCGAGATTGCCCAGCAAAAGAACTACTAGAGTGGCTCAATTGCTCAGTCTTATATTCTTTCTCAGATAAAAGATGCTCATAGCACCATTTCATATGTAAGTAACCAGGATGACAGGTTTGACTAGTTCGCTACATACAATCAAGATAATTCGCATAGTACACTTTAAACTCAGATATGTGACCAATATCATTACGATCAAGTTGAATACTCATAACATCCACGGTGTCTTGATAACTTTTATTAAAGTTCTCTAGGCCACATATCTCCTTCTGTAGTTGACAAATATGTGACCTAAGAGATTATAATAGGTTAATTATCTGCCCGTTAATCTTCATAGTTAGATCCCCATAGTTAGTAGGATCACGCGGCTCTGCAGAAAAGTCCTTGAGTTTTACTTTATAATCAAGACAAGCTTTTTCAAGCTAATGCCTGGATGAGTCAAGGCGATCGAACTCAACACGAAGATAGTCATCCTCACTACACAGGTGGGTATTCACAGTGAACTATTCATGAAACCTGCTCTGCCACCCTGAGGAACAAGTGGAAAGGAGATCACATTCATCCTGCTTTTTTCAGATGATCCAATAATTGGTCAATTTGAGAGCACTGTTTATCTATGATTACATTCTTGTGATGAGCTTCACGTGTTTTGTTCATGGCCAAATTCTTTACTTCATCTTTCCAACCAATCATTTTAATCAAGTGCCGATGCTTCCACTCGATAAGATTATTCTGTTGAACGAATAATCCTTTCAAATTGCAAATATAGTCATGTAACTCGCTTATAGTTTTCTTCCATCCAAGCTCCAAATCATTGATGCTAAGTAGCATATATTTGAGAAGAATACCAAACGAAAGTACCCATTCCTGAATGGGACTGGGAAGGTTGAGCAGCTCAGGTACACACCAACAGCTTCAAGATCAACTAAGCTGCAAACGATATCCTTGCCGAGAGATTCAATATTGTAACTGTCATATACAAATTTACTACAAGGACAACCCATAGGAGAGGATGGAGATGACGAAGAAGTAGGGACACACCACCCAAGACATAATGGAATAGATTCCAAAGTATAACTCCCAAGGCTTGAAAAATAATCACCGAAAGCAGCTCAAGAAATTCCTTTTATAGGGATGTGATAGCCTAAACCAATCTAATAAAGCAGCACGAATTGGAATACATAAACTGAGGATTTTGCTCAAAACGAACACTAGAACCCAACATATCAAGAGGATTTAAAAACTTAGTGTCGATCAAAATATCAAATCCCAGCATACGAATACATATGAGGGAAAATAAAAAATTAGAGTTGGCATACCAAATTCACATTGTAGGCACCACACATAGTTCAGACATACATAAAAGTACCATTATATGTTCCAGATATAAATTCAAATGGTCTTTAATTAAGCCATAGCGCTAAAATTAACCAACATTGTCAAGAGAAGTAGCGAGAGTAGAATCCTCCATGTTCGCATTCTGAGCGGAAATGACAGAATCCTCCACATTCACATTAACCTCTGGGTTAGGAGATGGCTTAGGATCAGTAGAAAAGAATGGAAGGCTATCAAGATAATCCACTTTGTACTTTTGCAGCTCGGAAATAGAATGCAAGGAAAGAAGACTAGCGAGATGCGATGACAAGGCATAAGGATGTTCACCATTAGAAATTTTACTGATGAATTCAGCATTAAGTATAACCTTCTGTTGCACTAATATCTCCTCACACTTAACCAGTGAGGGTAATCTCATCACCTGCAAGGCAGGGTTCATCTTTCGTAGCTCCATCAAAGCCTCGGACCAACCAACATTGCGAGCGGAACTGCAAATTTCTTCAAAAAGGTTGAAGAAGGACTTCATCTTAAAAAGACAATCACCGAGAACTTGGGGATGACTAGGCAAAGCAGAACCTTTTGTCTGCATCTCCTCCAACTAAGCATAGAGCTTACTAACCTCTTCTTCAGCAACCTGCGCACGCTTCTCAACAGTTTTAAGCGAGACCTTCATAGCCTCATGTTGTGTCTCCCTAGCCTTATACTTCTTCAACATCAAATCATCCTACTTGGAGAATTTGGTACCCCGCTCACCAACGAGTTTAAGACCTCGCCGATTTCATGAGATCCGTTAGAGAAAAGACAAAAATGAGCATAACAATCATATATGGTAGTAAAAACATACTAATATGAGAAATAATTATTTTAAAAATACAGCGAATGACCCACCCCCTCCCAAGCATCATTAAACATGAGAAAAGGCTGCCAAAAGCTGTTAAGGGTTAATGATAAGATTTATATGTTGCTCCTGTTTTTATTACTATACTACCAAGAATGGTATATAGTGGCAAGTACCGCGGTCGTCTGCAAAGATATTAGGAATCTAATAATTAACTAAACACAAACCGCAATCTAATCATCAATCCGACCACGCATTAGGAATAAACAGT
>JAULKK010277419.1:0-24902 GCA_032355705.1 Rubia peregrina
ATTGTTGCTTAAACCTGCGGGCTATTTAAGTATTCAATACCCCTTTATACTCGTACCCTGCGGGCTAGACGTTTATAAAGAAACCTTGTAAGTGTACCCTATGGGCTAGACGCTTATAAGTCGAGTGAAGTGTACCCTACGGGCTAGATGCTGCTTCTCGTGCCATTTAAGAGGTTTGGGCAAAATTCCTCTTAATTGAAAGATCAAAATTCCGCAATCCAGAGTCTTCGCAAGGAGATTCATATTACACTCGGAATTGAAGATCATTAAATCAATGATAGTGTGACGCAGTGGTGTGGTCAAGAACACAGTTGTGGTGGTGCAAGTCATGGTAGGGCGCATTGAGTCACTGAGTAGCTATTAGAGAAGATCCGAGGTAGCGCACGTTGAGTCATAGATAAACAAAGCTGGCGTATTTCCAAGAAGAGGTATGCTGGTGGTATTTTTGTGTTAGTGTGCGGTGAGGGTTCAGGGTTTGAAAGGCAAAACAAAGTGTTTGAGCGGTGATGAGAGGAGGTGTGGTGGCATTGGTGGAAGAGCATTGAAATTTGGGCGGTGAAGAGAAATTGTAGCATTGATGAGGAGAGTGTAATATCACTATATAAATAGCAGAGAAGTTGTAAAATGGGGTTCAGTTTATTAGATGTTAGGTTAAAGGATATGTGGGCAGCAATTTATGTGATTGTGTGAAATTTGGGCAAGCGTTTGAGCTTCTCAACTTACTACTTTGGTTCTTGTGGTTTCTGACATCGGTTTTATGCTATTCGTACATACAAAGTTTTAACAACATTAGTAAGGAATTAATTATTGGAAGTACTTTCATGTTCAATTTAAATTAATAATTTGTAATTAAGTTCCCACCTTTAGGGACTCCATCGAACTTCTTTTTTATTTCTAACGAGGGGATCCACTAACACTTTATAACTTGTGTATACTATTTTTTAAGGGGCACTTAATGGATCGAACCATAAAACCGTGTTTGATGGAGCGATAATGACAGCCACCATCAAATGTTCGGTAAAAAATAAATTTCTGATGCAATAGTGAAGGAGAGACCCATCATATGAAGTTATATAAGACCATTAAAGGCAGTTTAAAGTGCCTTCTTTTGTCCCACCTTTGATCAGCCATCAACAATGACGGTTTCTAAACCGCCATTAATAGTTTCCAAGTTTGGAAACATGGTTCCTTTCCTCGCACCTTGGATATCATTTTTTAACTTAGAAATTGCATTATTTCCTAACTCGAAACAAAGGGCGGAGGTGTATTTTAGCTCCATGAAAAAAACCCATTTAGTTTCTAGACTCGTCACATGTTTCTGTCTCCTTTCTGCCCAACAAAGGCTCAAATTTAATTTAATTGTCAATCAATTCTGAATTTGGAACATGTTTCTAGTCTTTCTTTTCTGAGTTCTAAAATAAGAATTGTGCCCATGGAAAATCCTAACGAATGGGGAGAAAACTGTGAGACCTAACAATTTTTTTCCATTTTATACAAGGATTTTTAAAATAATTTATTTCTTGTTAGGTGAATTTAGAAAGATAATATTTTGAGGATTCAATTGTAATAACAGTAAAGGAAAAATGATAAATAAAGAGTTTTGGTGGGAAAGGATTTACATACATGGTCAGAGGCTGCCAATCGAGATTATGACTTAGTCCAAGGCATACTTTTTTATGTGAAAAGATTGTGTGGATTTCAAAAAAAAATATCAGACTAAACTAACCAAATCCTACAAGTATTCTACCGAGGTATATAAGGATTAAAATACCTAAACCTAAAATATTCTGCACGATAAAACTCTTTGCACAGTAAATAACCAGACAAACAAAATACAGGTGTGATCAAGTGAAGAACGAAAGAGCATTGGAGGGAGCATCCAGAGCAAGTGGCTGCTTCTCTAGACTGAGAAGGAGGTAAGGCGATTGTTGATTTTTTTTTGCGTTGGTTCATTATCCATAAATGAATTGTAAGTTTATTCTTATTTAACAAGTTACGATTATGTTACTAAACTTGGAAACTTTGCATAAATTGTACTATAGATTTGAACAGTAAATAGGTAATTAAAGTTTATGTACGATATACCGAATGAAAGATCTTAATATATAGTTTATAATGATATATGATTTGGATTTTTAGGATGTTTTAATAGAAATTTATGGTCGATTTAATATTGAGCAATCAACCAGTAATCTGTATTAGCGGTGCTTGTTTAATTCTGTAGTCACGTTGTACAAGAGATTTGAACTAGAAATAGGTAATTAAGATTTATGTATGATATACAAAATCAATTATCTTGAAATATATTTCCTAATGATATGTGATTTGAATTTTTCATATTTCTGAGCGGAAAGTTATGGTTGATTTAGTACTAAGTGTCAACCAGTGATCTGTCTGATTGCAGTGTTTGTTTTCTGAAGTCATGTTCTACTAGATATTTGAGTGACAAATAGATAATTAAAATTCATTTATGATGTACCGAATGAAATACCTTGAAATCTAGTTTTCTAATGATATATAATTTGAATTTTTAAGATATCAGAGTAGGAAGTAATTATCGATTTAGTACAGAGTGTTCAATCAGAAATCTGTCTGGTTCCAGACCGTGTTAAAGTGATATGATTGAGGGTTAATCGTATATGGATTGCAATGTGTCAAATGTCCAATGAAATCTAATTTATTTTATTCCTTAGGGGTTTAATTTCATAATTTTCTAAATAAATCGTGATTAAATATGATAGTTTTCGTGGGTACTGGTCAATGTTGACGAAGTTGGAACCGTCACTGGCTCAACCCCACTATTTTAAAATACTTTAGGTTAAAGTGCTAGGTAAGATACGAGTATGATGAATAATGATTGGAGGGCGCCTATGGCTCAACACCCTTAGGTTTCATACACATTTTTTCATTATGCAATTAGCATGTATCATTTAAACTTTTGCTTCCACTGTAGACAAGAATAATTCTTAAGAGTTTATCATTGTAATAAATGTCCCCGACAATTTTGGGTCGGGGTGTTACAGAAACAACTTTCGATCTTGGAAGTACTGTATATTCTTGTGCTAAAAAATATTTTATTAATATTCTAGGCACAAAAAAAACCTTATTTCACAGCAACAAATGTAATACATTCCACAATAGTATCTTTCACCTTGATAACAATCTATAGAAAATGCTAACCAAGCAATGGGAATAGAAACCACGAGAATCCATTCTGACATTTGCATGGTTCAATATTTATCTAACTTGTGTTACTCTAGCAATATCAGGATTCCTGACCGGTTGAGAATTAGATGCCAATCCAGAGAATTCCTCGCATTTTTGATATTATCTTACGAGTAGAACTTCGATTCCTTTAGGAAAATTTGATAATAACAAGATTGTATAAAATATTAAAAATGTTAGTTATGAAGGTTTCTAGAAAAAAATGTACACTTACCTTGTAATTTTCAAGTAAATCTTTGTGGACTTCTTTAATGCGCTCAGCCACGTATAACATGACGTAATAACCACACTCCCATGTTTGCGCTTTTTTCTTTTACCTAAAACGGTTATATCAAATAAGCAGAGTATATTGAAAAAAACATATTTATAGTCCATCTTCATTTCGAACACCTCTAAAGTAGTTTTATTTTGGTCGTTAGTGTCTTTCATCGCACATTCGAAATTATCGAGAAATGTATCCGACGGTCGTAAGTGCAATGGATCCATCCAATACATGCACTAATTTGCGGGAACAATCAAAATCAATCTCCAATTTTCCTTAAATAAGAAAATTATGATTATCTTCAAAAACTGTGAAAATGATCCTGGTAAATGAATTGGACACTGTAAGTGTAACCTTTCGATGTATGGCACAATGAAAAGTTTCTTATCCTTCTCGACTAGGCATTTGTGAATGTAGTCGATCATCTCTTGTTTCGTAAAACCAATTTATTGAATCATCACGAGGCCCATGAATGCAATCCATCCATTCTTTTCACTATTGGTAAAAAAACATGTAGCTTGAAAATCTGATTTTTTTTCATAAGTTGTAATATTGTATAAAGTAATAAAAAGTGACTTTTAAACAATTTTAAAATTACTCACAAGGTGTAGATCGATATCATCATTAGATTTACTTGCTCACATCTCCATAGGTCTTCAAAATCACTCTATAATGCAATGATTTCATGTTTGCATCCAAATACGAATTCATTTCTCAATAATACGTACGTTTAGTTTCGATGATGCAGTTGAAGCCAATCATATAGCACCTTTACGAAGTGAGCTGATTCTCAAAGGACATATGCTTTTGAAATTGGAGCTCTAACTTTAGTTGTTGTTGCTGGGACCAATTTAGGAGTTGCTTTGACTTATCTTGGTGTGTTTTTCACCGGTTTAGGTGATGCATGCCGTGTTTCCTTCAAATATCGATCCTTTATATGATTGGCGTATATAAGTCGATGATACATGAACATTCCTTGTGTAGGACCAATTTTCTTGTATTCTTCTTCATGGATTAGCGAAGGGGAGCTCATCACCAATGGATTCTCCAAAAAAACCAAGAAAGACTATACGCAATAGATTCGAAGTGATGTTGTTTAATTAACTCAAGCAAAACTCCATCGACTACATTGAGTGGTTTCGTGTCTATGTCTTGATCAATGAATAGCTCACATGGACATGATTTCTACATCTCAACCAAAAATATATGCTAAATGTGAAATTTTACAAACATATTGAAGAAAGTAAAATATGTACCTTCGTTTCACATGCTAGGATGGTATTGTCCATGTTGTTGGTCTTTTCTTGGAGTTTGAACAATTGCCTTTGATTAACCTCTATATCTCTGGGAGAATGGCGTGATCCCCTCAATGGCCAGGTCCAATAGGAAGTCAAATCATCTACTTTACCCAGAAGAATAAGCCCGGTGTCTTGAACTAACTTACGAATAAGAATGTCTTGTTGCTCAATTTGTTTATCTCGGAGAAGCGCTTGTTTTTGCAAGGAGTGGATTCTCAATAATTATGCACGATCATTGGACAATATAATGTCAAACGCCTCTTGTTAAGTGAAGAACGCACCCATGCCCCTAGCACGGCTTGGGTGGTTGGGTTTCTTCTTATTTTCACAAAAGGTGTCGTACTTATCTATTGGAATTCATTTCCCTTGCCATTGATTATTCTTCATTTTTCCTAAGTATAAAAAAATTAAATGAAGTGTTTATCAATACGTAATTAAGAAAAATGTGTCCAAAAAAATAATAAATTCACATGAGCCTTACTTACCACTCTTTCGGTAATTTTTTTTCTTCATCCTTAACATAAACACAATCCTTGTTAAGCACAGTCTTTGTTTTGTTCTTCATCTAGGAATATATCGCACCTCTCAAAGTCATCCACATTGATTGGTTGGACCAAATCCCTTGACTCGTCTACGGTCATCCGTCCCTCGACTATGATACTCACATCTCGTTCAAGACATTTTTCCCTAGCTTGATTCCCAGCAAGAAATAACCCCAACGACTCAATTGGTGAAGAATTACATTCTTCATGGAAATGCGTGGTTTTTATTCCCTCGTACCCAAGGTTATATTATTAGAGTAATGTCAAGGGAACATGATGAAGTGTAGATGAAATGTTGGAGTGGAGATGAAATAGAATTGAAGGTAGGGTTCAGAAGGTTTTTGGTGGTGAAAAACAGGGGGAAATTTGCAGGGGTTTTGAAAAGGTTTTAAATTCCCCTAAGAAGCCCCTCTCTAAAGTTGTTTTTTCATGACTAAAAGCATTTCTGAACTTGGAAATAGTAGGGGATCTTTTTCCAAACTTGTAAACAGCTCCGCTCTACAACAAAGAATGTAGGAACCACTTCTAAGCTCGGAAGTGGTATTTAGTACTTAAAATGGGATAATAAATTGCCAGATTATAAAACACCCAACATTCTCCCATTCAAAAAATAAAAACCCTATATACTTTATTCCCCAATTCACAAACAAATAACCAATTAACAATGAACCGTAAAAGCATGAGGCATTGGCCAAAGGCTAGCGATCAGAGTCATCGCATGTTTATGTAGATTGATCCATCCTCGAAATTCTTCAATGAAAATACCAAGCAGAGGTATATAGATTTCTCAAAGAGAAAATTTATTAATTCTAAGGCTATATTGGAAAATGACATTGGTTAATTAGGCATATATTATTTGCTTGCCTAGTTTAAAACTCAATATTTAGAAGAATTGCTATGTATGAGTAAGCATTTTCAAATTGATGAGGTGATATTGTTTTACGCCAATTTGGGTCAAAGTAAGAATAATCATGGCATCACAAAGGTGAAAAGGAAAACTACTTCTGTGACTAAATATAAAAATGAATGCATCCATAGATTGCCCCTACAACACCCCTGCAAAATTAAGACCAGATGATCCCTATGGTCCCCTAGAAATTTTCCACACACAACCTAGGCCATCCATAAATGACGCAACCCCATTATATCCAGTCCCGATGAGTAACAAGTATTTTAATAGGGTAGAGGATACCGCGGGCCATGTAGAACTTTGGCATTAGTGTGTTGACCATTAAATAACCTTTCATTTATGATCGGATTTTTCTTAACAATTGTAAATTTAATGTTTTTTAATGTTATAGAGGAGGTCAAGATAAACCCCCGCTTCTTCGTAATCTCGTTCATAAAATGCGACACAAAAAAAGAAATATCTTCTGTACGATGATCTAATCACCGCTATGCTCAAGAAGGTGGGAGTACATCCCTAATATAGGTCTCTTCTCATTGATAGGTAGGATAAGAGTTGATTTCAGAACAAAAATCTTAGACTTGGATTCAGAAACAAGTGGGAGTACATGACACATCCTGGTCAAGCAGCGAAAAGTGCTAACACGGCTTGCGATGCGACCCCTGATAGAGTTGAGGAATGGAGCTCATGTGAGTATATACTAGCATATATTTTATTTCAACAATTTGTATGATAAATTTAAAATTAATTTTAGTTTATGTCGGTTGTTTAATTGACGTGAACACAGTATGGATGGAAGGCAAGGCTAGGAAAGTATTTTGATTGTTTTCGCATTGACATGATTGAGAAGCACTAAATTTTGACCCGAGCACATTCACAACATTTATTGTTCATAAAATCCCAAGGTCTCTCCCTCCCCCGGTAAAATAACCAAAATAAAAATTTATTTTATCACGGTTCAATTTTTTCCTAAGTAAAAGATATTTTCAATCTCGGTTTAAAAATAGTTGAGGTAAACAATATATTTTTTACCTCGGTTATTATACTAGCCGAATGAAATGGTTTAAAAAATTAAGTATGTAATCCTACTGAATGGCTTGCGATGTCAGATATAATGTTTAATTATATGTCGTTGTTACGACATGTAATGCGATGGATGATCGACTTTGCAAATATGTTACACCTAGAACTTTTAGAGGTTAAAGTTGTTTCAAAATGTTTGAGTTTGGCCTATAAAAGTATTTTTCAATGGGTTTTAAAACAATTGTAGAAAATGGTGTTGAATGGTTCAGTTGAAAATGGTTTTTAAAATCAAGAACCGATAAAAAAATGCACATACAGCCAATTATATAATATTCGAATAAGGTAGTGAAATTATTTGAAAAAAGTAGTTATGAAAATATCCTTAAAATTAGTATATAAATTTGAATGAGAATTGTTTTTGTTCCAAAATAACATAAATTGCAATAAACTCAATCATATCGTATTATGATAACCTTCAAGAAAATTGGCCCCCAGCTTCCATGACCTCGATGAACATGGAGTCCCCAATGCGTATGCGCTCGTTGTAAATGAACTCGCCAAAACTCTTTGGGGATTGGGCCTTGATCTTCCTATCCCACGAGTAGTTCATGAGCCACTCTTTCCCTAGCATCTCAGCACAATGGGGATCTTTTTATTAGGCAGGAGTGGTACAATGTCCTTCTGGATGAACTGCATCACAAATATTTTTAGATGAATAATATTAAATTAAAATGAAATAATTACATGCACTTAATTTTCTAGCTA
The DNA here is from genome assembly GCA_032355705.1 of Rubia peregrina. Lineage (NCBI taxonomy): Eukaryota > Viridiplantae > Streptophyta > Magnoliopsida > Gentianales > Rubiaceae > Rubia > Rubia peregrina. Next base: position 8,023 of record JAULKK010277419.1, read on the forward strand.
TGGCCATACCAAAGTTGGGGTTTGTCCAAAAATCTGCTACTTTAGAGTCTAGTCAAAATGGGGGTTATCAGCAACAATTGTATGTTTTTCAAGGTCAAACACAAGAGACTCTGGGTTGCTCTACTGTGTGAAAAAATGTATGAAAATATTAAACTTTATAAACTGTGAAGACTTATAAGTATATATATATATGTAACATTGTAAAAGACCTGGAAAAGAGGGCAACAAGAGGATCCTTTTCCAGCCATTAGTCCTGAATAATATATGAAATTTTTTAGGACATATAAACCTGAATAACAAGAGGATCCTTTGACGTCGGCTATGCATCACACTTACATGTCGGTTCAAAACAGTGGCATGGTTGACATGTACCGGCGACGTCGCCCTATAGTTGACCAAATAAAGTATGTGACCGACACAGGAGCGAGTCTACATATACAATTTTAAGCAAGATTTAAACCAAGTATGCGACTATGGTAAGCAATTGGTTATACCGATGGTTAAACCACAAAGGTGGGACTTCTCATATAAAAGAAACTATCACTAAAAATAAGAATATACGACGTCGCATTACATTTCCAGAGACTGAAGACTAACCAATAGGTTACTATTGTCACATGAAACCCTAGCAGCCACGACAAAAATTGCAGAAAACAAAAAAAATGGTTTAACAATAGAAAATTTCACAATAATGTCCAAAAACATAACAAAACATACCAAAAAAAGTACCTGGGTTGATATTTAAGGAAACTTTGCACTATAACAAATAAATAAGAACTAGAAAAAAATAAAACACATTCAAACACCATAGATCGAACAATTTCAATGCAAAATTACAAAAATAAAGGTCTTGAAAGGGTATAAAAACCATAACTTTAACAAGAGAGAAGAGATGAAGGGTGTTGGAATTTGTGCGGAACATGAAAACACAAATCTTGAACTGATTCTGAGGGACCCCATAGTTATAGACTTTTTGGAATGACGTCGTTTTGGACCCTTGTGATGTACACCTCGCAAGCAATGACGTCGCACGAACATCGATTTAGTCAACAAGTTACGGAAGAATGAATGACGTCGCATAAATATGTGGGCCTAACCACTTCAGCCCACTAGCATAACAAATGAGCCTGCGAAAGACCAAAATGAATAAAAGTTACTTTCATACCAGTAAATAGTACATTACAAACTACAAAGTAGTATAAATGTTCAATAACTCTATTAACGTCCTGTTCCACTCATTCTTATCAACTTTATTAATGTCTGGTTCCACTCAATTCCACTCATTTATTTTGTTTGTCCCACTTCTGAAGTAAAATGGTAAAAATGCATTGCAGTAATAATTTCAATTTCTTTTTGTGTACGATTGTCTTTCGTGTAAGGAAAAAGTCAGTCAACATTTTGAATTTATTTTTAAAAATATGGTCAGATATTTTTTTGCTTATTTGAGAATGATTAAAACAATTTTTTCATTACACACAAGTTTTTTCTAGTTTTGTGTGTGATCGTAATATTAAAATTTTGTTTCATATGGTAGGTTAAAGATTAAAGATTAAATAACATTGAAATAACATTCAACAAATAGATTAAAGATTAAAGAATAAACAACATTATAAATAACATTCAACAACTAGTCTTAATTAAGCACATGTTCCAAATTCGAATAAATTTGTTTTTTTTCAAATTCGAATAAATTTGTTTTTTTCCAAATTCGAAGTAGTAAAACTAAAATGAGAACACAACAACATGACATTAAACAATATTGGGCCAGAACCATCTAACAACTCTAGGTAGAGCATGTCCCCAATCCTTAATTGTTGGGCTTTAAGAAACTCACCCAAACCATTTTGGGACAAGGTCTTCATCCTCTTGTTCCCAAAGTATTTCATGTGCCACTCTTTTCTGCAGCACTTAGAGACAATAGATGTTTGGTTTTTCGGTCAGAGTGGAACGATTTGACTTGGGATGTACTAAATTATAAACAGAAAACCAGGTTAGAATATATGAAAGTATTCTAAAGAAAATTTTAAATGAAAATTAAATACATGTGTAATGGGTAGGATTTATCAATATTGGAAATTGATCGAAGTTCATCTGGCTCAAGGTACAGATAAAATATGGAATAGTATAGCCAAATGAATACCGCTCTCATCCTCCTCAAAATCGCTAAAGATATAGAAGTGTAAATTATATTATGACTAAAAAAAGAAGTAATCAAATAAAAGGATTATAGCACACTAAACAAAAAAATTGCTCACCTCTATCGGGAAACAACTAATGGGACCTTCATTGTCTACTTTGATTCCTGAAATTCATATAACACGGATTAAATATATATATATATATATATGGATAGAAATTGATCGATAGAAATTGGTTCAATTAATCGTTCTAGTCGGCCACACATTGCTCTTGTGGTAAAAAATAGTGGCATGGCTGACATTTGTGAGAAACATCGCTCATCAGTCCTTTAGATCGAACATGGTAATGGATAGCTAAATGAGTTCGTATTTAAAAATATAAAGCAATCATAGATGCTAGTAATCGACGTCAGTAACCTATCGGTAAACCGATAGCGAGAAGGGTGCAACATCTTAGTCATAGAAAAAATAGCGTAACTATGAATGGATGATGTCGTACAACGATCGCACAAAAGGAAGGTGGACCAATATGTTAGCAATGTTGCACTTAACATTAGTAGATACCTCAACAACCCCAGAAACATTATGAAAATTTCATGCTCTTAAAATGCGAATTGAAACAAAATCATCCAAAAACATAGAAACAAAATGTGCTCACACTATAACAAATCCATAGGAACTACAAAATGGGGAAAAAAATACTAACCAACACATTCACTTACCATGTACATAAAAATTTAAAGTAGGAAAAGAAAAAATGAAGGCTTTTAAAGAATTGAAAAACCATACTTTTGAGAAGAGAGGTTGGGAGACTATTTGAATTCGAGAAAAAGTTGAACGTTTGAACTGAATTTTGAGTTGGGCTCCATATATATAGTCATTTTGAACCCTTGCAAATTCCACCTCAACATGTGCAACGTTTTACATCTTTCATACTTACCGATAAAAGATTGAAGTGTGACCGACGGCAGTTAACCTGAATGTGGGAATAACAATTTTAGCCCACTAGTATAACAAATGAGCCCACGTTTGACCAAAATGAAAAAAAATTGACCTTAATAACTGTTAATAGTATATTAGAAACTACTAATTGATAAACATTATTAACATCCGGTTTGATTGTAATCGATTTTTGGACAACCGGTGAACTTTTTTACTTTTTGCACTTAGATCCATCCAATAGAGTGGGAGAAGTCAAAATCAAATATTTGAGATAACCCTTTTTAATTCACATTGGCACGACAATGTTGTTTCTATTTGGGCATCAACGGGTCAACAAAAGGGCCCAAAATCTTAACACGAAGTATTTTACCACACAATTTAGAAATTTAACTATGGCCTATGTGTGAGACGTTGGAAGAGTATCAATTTGGAAGAACCCAAAATTGACCCACGACTGATGTCCGTTAACCTGAAAATTCTAGAGGGAACTGAAAATTTGAGCTTAAAATTGGAGCTAAAATTTCCCTCCAACCTTATTTCATCTATATATTATTCAGCCCCTACATCCATTTCTTCATGTTCAAACTTCTTATCCCTTGAAATTCTTCTTACTGTAAAGTGTAGAGTCTTTATGGCCTAGCCTTATGATATGAACATATAATGGTGACAGCGTCTCTTTGGGTCAAGAAGGAGCCAACCCCTCGCCTGTGGCCCTGGTTGGTCATCTTTTCCAGAGGCCTCGCACAAAATATCATGGTTACCAATTTGAATTAATTGACCTTCAATTTCATCATTTTTAATTTAGCCTATTTTAAGACAGAAAAATGTAATAGTTAATAATCCGACACTTGCATGAACACATGTAATTTGTTGCACTAAATATTTAAAAAAAAATTGATAGTGGGTTTACCACTTTTTCTATAATTTTAACCACCTCATCTTTCATGTATTCACCCTCCCTATTTCCTTGAGCTCTTAGTAATAGATCTCACCGATCTATTTGTTCGATTTCCAAAGGCACAACCAATTTTTGGGCCTCCTCTTACTCAATCCCAACATTAATTGCCAATAAGACATCTTCTTCAATTTTTCCTTATTATCTCAAGCACCTCCAACCTCCACGGTTCATCCTATGTGGAGTTATGTTAAACCTTGCAAATCTTGTTTTGTCACCGAGATTGATTCTAGTTTAAAAATTTTTAACAAGGAAGCCGAATAGAGGTACGTTGATTTTATTAGGTAAAGGAAATGTACTAACCCCAAGGGAGGACATAGTTCGGAAATGGAAAATTTGTTTCTTGATTATATCATGAGGAATTTTAAGAATCCGGGAATGGATAAATTAATGACTTTAGAAGAGAGTGTACATATGGGCGAGGTAGTGAAATTTTATGCGAATTTAATTTAGAAATTTTAGAACAGTAATTTGACCATGGTAATCAATATCTATGCGACTGTCACCTAGTACACGATTAACGCTGTCTTAGGAAATGAGTACACAAACCCAACCAAACTTAGACCCGACAATCCCAGTGGTCCCTTTGAAATTTACGATCAACAGTAATGGCCCGATGTTAGTGACTACATGCCCTTATGCCTTGTAACAATGGGGAAGAAATAATTTCATAGGGTAGAGGATAACCTGGGTAGGTTGATATGTATGATAACTAACTGTTGAGCATAGACTAGTGTACTAGTGGATATGTATGAGCCTTTTTCCATTGGGAGGGTACGATTGTGAGCTGACTATAGGTAACTGGATATTGTTCTATTATGTGATGGAGGGAATACCTATCAACCCAGGGTAAACAATCATTAACTACATGTGGAAGGCGGCAACGACTAAAATGAAATATCTCCACTACGGGGGATTGATCACGATATTTCTCAAGCAGTTTGGGGTCGTACCTGGTTATAGGCCATCTACATTAAATTTCTATGATGAGAGTAGGTTTGTACATAAGCAACTAGAAATCGGTAATGATGGAAAGTGGCATCTTAAGGTGATCCCCGGGGGTCGCCAAAGTAGGTAAGAGTGCAAGGGATGGAGCATTGGACAAAGCAGAGTCATCACGTGAGTGCACTTATTTTGTTAACTTATAACTCTACAATATTTCCTTTCAATTTATGTCCTTGACTTGGTTTCCTGTGTTTTTATCTTTATAGGTGGCTGGGGTGAATAGAAGAGTCGCATCTCGAGATACCTTGCGTGCATTTGCAGTGACGTTACCAAGGAAAATGAATAACTGTGACATATTGAATCCCTTCATGCTAAGTTCATCGAGACCGTCGGGTGCATTTCCTACTTTTTGATAAGTATACTATGCCAAAATTTGCGACATATTTTTGTGAGAGTGACCCCAAAGATTAGGACGAAGAACTCGCGAACAAAGATGATATTAATGCTGAGTTTGTTGCTATGTTCGGAGAGGAACGAATTTTTTTGTTTTGTTTTGTATGATTATGGTTGACAATTGTGTTTTGGATGTGTAGACAATTTAAGTTGGGGAGTTTTACTTGGATGAATAAACTTTTCCAATGGTAAAGTTTGGTGTATGATTATATGAATTGATTTGATATGGATGTTTTCGTCACAATGTTTATTGCATATTTTGTTCAAACTAGTTTATATATTTTAACGATTATTAGATGACATCCTTGAATGGTGGAGCACAACCTCCTAAATGATCAAGCTTTTGATGAATAATTCTTTTCAAACGTATAGACTTGAAGAACAAACAAAGTTTCATAATGAACAATCGAACATGAGGAGGCAATGTTTCCCTAATGGAAATGACATTCACATCCTGCATCAAACTGTGGAAATATTATGATTTCAATCCAACCAACTTACATTCATCCACAATCAGGCACGAAATTATGGTAGAAGAATAAGCCATGGGAAAATTCACAATACTTAGCGTCTTTGAGTGTGATTTCTTCTCTCCAAGAGACATTGAATAACAAGCTTGAGGAAGATAACAATAATCACTACACGTGACTGGAGCCAAAGTGACCTTTATTCCACTTCAACCAAGTCAAGTTGGGCCTTCAAACCATCCTTTGTTTTACCAAGGGTATACAACAGTGTTCCAATCAACAAATCACACACATTCTTCTCAATGTGCATTACATCAAGAAAATGTCTTACATCCAAATCCTTCCAATAAGTAGGGTAAAATAGAGCATCTCTTATAACTCCCTTCACTTGCACCATTATGCTTCTTCTTCCCAAAGTCATTAAGCAATGCCTTAACTTTCTCATAAACATCAACACCCGTTAGTGGTACCGGTGCCACTCTCTCCTCCACTTCCTCGTTGAACCATTTTTTCACCGATCTCCATGGTTGACCATCTGCAAGGAAAGTTTTATTGACTAGATATATGTTTATACATCCATGCTTCAATTGAAAAAAAACAGGTTTGCTTCTCACACAAAGGACAAGCATAGTGCTCTTTTACCGAGTACCCTGACAAATTGTCGTATGTGGGAAAGTTATTTATTGTACAAAATAACAACGCCTTTAATGTGAAATCTTCTCATACCCAACCATTGTAGGTGCAGACCCCATTCCTGAAAAATGCCAACAAATCTCCCACCCAAGGAACAAGATACACGTCTATGTCATTACCCAGTTGCCTAGGGCTCGATATCATCATCCATAACATGACATACTTTGCTTTCATTGTAAACCATATTGGGAGATTGTTATACTAACATATCATATTACCAAATGTAATCATACCATCAGTGGATAGGCCAAGTATCAAAGGCCGGGGCTCCGCACTAAATTTGGGGTATATCGTATCAATCTTTTTCCACTAATCAACATTTGACGAATGTCTAATCACATCATCTGCACATCGATCTCTCTCATAATGTGAACACAAAAACTTTGATCTTCTTTGAGGGCAAACAAATTTTTTAGTCAGATAATAATATGAAGATACAGTAAAACTTTAGCCGGTGCTTTTTTCTTCGAAATCAAATCAGCATCCACCCAACCGCAATGCCTCCATGCTTTATCTTGTAATAAGACTCACCACATCCCGACATCTGTCTCGGTCCTTATCATCTGGCCCTCTATACAACATACAATCACTTGGCCAAACATTATTTTTTAACTTCATTCCCATTAGACAAAGAACTCTTTTCGCAGCGTACAATCTGTCAGGCAAAAGATTGTCATCGGGAAGAAATTCCTTAACTAGTTCAAGTGTCTTTTTTCTATCTTTGTAATTCCACCCGAATTTTGCTTTCAAATTCATCAATCGAAAAGTGTACTCAACACCGAATGTTTACTTACTGTGTAAAATAACGTGTTCTTATAATTTTGCAAAGCTTCAAGGACTTTGGGTTTACCGTGGAAATATCTTGAAACATTCTCCAACTTCTCCAAAAAGCCATCATTCACATCTAAATTCTCAACCTCTATACGGATAACATCTTCAACAATAGGCATTACGACCTGTCCATTCAACACCCAAGAGGTGTAACTAGTGTGAAACCCTCAGAGGATAAGATGTTCCTGTATCTTCTTCCTTCCCAAATATACATCGTTCTTATAACCCTTACATGGAGAACTATCCCTCATAGAACCATTCCTTGAAGCATGTTCAAAGGCAACCACAATAAAGGATTCTACAAAAGGGTTATAATCGGGTGATTTTCCCAAGTCTATACTAATTAATTCATTTTATCTGTAGCCAATAACCTAAAATGATATGCAATTAACATCCACTCAACACATAAATTCCCAAAATAATCATGAATGACACTAAAACATCCAAACTAATTCAATGCACAAAACATAATCATTTAACACGTGATTTTAGCCCAAAATATAGTGAATTAATTGTGCACATTTACATACCTTATCCATCGCTCATGGGAAGCTATAATAGAAATTCATCATGTCCACACCCCATTTCTTATCACTCAAATGAGGTCATTTTTTTAACCAGCCCAAGAACTTTCGAGTCCGGAACTTGTCTAACAAAACCCTACATAACCACCTGACTGTCTTCCAGACCCGGAACCAGGACTTGATTTGAATTTCGAGTTTGGAATAATATTCAACCATTCTTCCATGGGATACACAATGCATTTCTCAATCATAATTCATTGTCTCCTATTTCCGAGTTCATAACCTACACAAATTAAAGGTTGTTTCACTGAATCGCTTTTAAATTGAACCATTTAAATGAAACTATAACTAAAACCGCATTTGTTTGAATTCAATCAAAGGCGATTTTATGATAACTGCCTTTGAAATCATTTAAATTGCCTTCAACTAAATGCGAGCCATTTTTTCCTCTTCTAAACTCGGAAGGTGTAAACAAAGGTTTTTGCTGGGAGTTTTTATGGAAAAACATTTGAATGCTTCCTGTAATCAAAGGCTCTCAGGTAGTGTATGTTTAACTGATTTATGAGTTAACGAATAGTATTAAATAACATGTCATGGCTAGAGACAAACGATTGTTTGTGTCATTCAGTATTTAACATTATATATTGGATGAGAATCGATGTCTCCACAATTAATCAGTAACTTCGTACAAACCGTTATGGCGATAACACCCTACCAATGTAGCATAAACTGGCATCGGTATTTTTTGTGTGACATCGGTCCATTAAAATGATGTAATATTGGTCATCGTTCCACGCTAGCATGCACACAAAATGAATTCCCACAGTGAGCGATGTCGCTTACAAGAGTCAGTGATATCACAGTTATTAAAACAAACGTCGGCCTACATGAAGTTGCAGCATTTTATCTCCCATCGCTTGCCTTCTTGCTCTGACCAACGTCGGTCATAATACATCCCGACGTCGGCCTTAACGAAGTGGCAGCAATGGTCTCCCATCATCAACCATCTTGAATAGACCAACTTTGGTCACAAAACCTGTCGATGGAGGTAAAAAAAAACTTTTTACCTCTATTCTGAACATAGGTAAAAATGTAGTTTTTACTACGCCAGTATTTACCTCAGATTTTTTGGGACTAAAAATCAAGGTAAATATTTTTGTGGAGCCAAGGTAAAAGATCCCGTTTCTTGTATTGATTGAAGGTGGTGAAGCATGATATTTTGGATGATTTGGTATTGTAACCACTGTTTTATGTGTACTAGTATTACAAAGAATGATAATTTGATTATACTTTTCATGTTCTTTTAATGTAAGGATTAAATTTCTTATAATGGTGGTGGTAGTGATTAATCTTAGATGAATTTCTTTCCTTATCATGGTAATTAAACATGTATATGACTTAAAACAAATTCTACTACACTACATTTTTCCGTTTTCTCCCCCACCTTCTTTGATTTTATTTTTCTTCAGGTTATCTTCCCTCTAATGTCGACCCATGTACCTTCATCGTGATAATTACGACCAAGAAAATTGTGCAGACTCCGATCGTCATTCTCCAGAAAATTCACATCTTCATATCCACCACTCTGAGTGTGTTGCCAGAATCCTATAATTTCCTCTAATTCACTTTATTTGGAAAAAAAATCATGTTTCCCTTAGACAACAATCTTCAATTTGGGATCAACGGGAAATCTAACATAAAATAGCCGGAGCACTTGAGACGCCAATATGATTGGATCGTCCTTCCAACAATCTAAGTTCTGTCCACAAGGGTGATGCCCATATCCTTAGTGGGCTGTATATTTTAATATCCACCCAATGATAATTAAAGACGGGGACCCATATAGTAACAGTTTTGGCCATACATTAGATTGTTGTAACTTCCTCTACCAACATGTAAAGCGTTGGATATGAGAAACACTTCACTATTCATAGACACACCGTTATCATCCACTAATTTCATGGAAAATGTGAAACCATTGATGTCATAGCCACCATAGGAAAGAATAGTTCCCAATGGTCTATGCGCCAACCATTTAAGTTTTGTAGAATCATCGCCGACTACTATGTGATCCCGCAACGATGAGGGAAGTGTCTTCGTGTGTAATTGGAAAACCTCATATTCGTTGAAATTAGTGTGCCTACTTGTATGGCATCCATATGAATCTCTATGTTTGGTACTACGTCTCATAACATAAAGATGGGCTGAAAATAAATATCCCACACTACGGATAAATAGATTCCCCTTTTTAACCCCTTAACCTTCGCATAAAGTTATTTTATAACCGACTTCAACAACTAGTCAGTTATGACGAATCATGGAATGATTTTACACTTTCCACATCACACGTACCTATTGTAAAACTCATTTGGAACCAAACTATACACCTTTATGATTACAACATTTCAAACAAACACAAATGTCATAAACAATTGACGATTAACAAGAACCTATTTTCATGTATAAATATGTATATCCTCGAATAGTTTGCATATATACCGTTATTATGCATTGGAAATGCACTCATATATACGGAGTATACATATAAAAATGAAAATTCCTTCGCAATTTTTATATGTTAGTTTTCGTGTAAAAAACCCTTTCAACTCAATTCACATATGAATGGAATCTTAAATCTTACATTGCAATTCCTCTTCTTACTGAACACATAATCCCTAGACAATGTGGCCTTGAAATCTCTCCAGCTTTTGCCAATGCGTCCTATTGTTTCTCTCTTCAACATCACCATACCATCACACTCAGTGTCAAAGGTAAGATCAATGGACTCTCATAGATTTTCCTTGTCAGTATCATCAACACGGGGCTCATGAATTAGAAAAAAAATCCATATTTGTCCTAGCAATCATCCCAACGTAACTAGACAACCAATTTAAGTCCTCACTGATGGCATTCCCAATTTCATCAAAGTTCACCGGACATTTTATTTCCTTAACTACCATGTTAATCAATTTCTTGCAAATTGAACGACCTCAAACCTTCTTCATTATTGATCCATTGGCACCTCCCTCTACTTCGGGTCATTTTCTCTTCCCGTGGTTCAATACTACCACACCTGAATATGTCATTCCTTATTGAAGGGGGTAATTAACTCTATGACAATAGTTCTACCTTTTTCATGGACATATGTTCCACACAAAGGTTTTTAACATATTAATGAAATTACATAATCAAAATTTTCCATTAGAAAGGTACCAGTCACTACTAACCTGTCATCTTTTGAGTGCCACACAAAATATATGTTTCTTTATATTGATGAACACATTAATAACTTAGAAAATCAAACATTTGGGTTTATTTCCATATCAAATAACCTCTATTACTAATCTACTACATATAGTACAAACGAAGCAATTTAAAAAAACTACACCTTCCATGTAACCAAATAACATAATGAGACACTAGAAGCATGTGTTTCCTAATCTATTCAGTAAATATATAAGAATGTTTTGTACGGTAGATGGCTAGGTTTAAGTGGGTTTACATTACAAGAATTTTAAATGTTCATTGTTGGTTTTCTTGCCTAAATCCCTCGTTTTGTAGATTATTTAGATCTAATGGATAATATGTCATTACGAGCATCAAGATTTTATTTTGTGAGCTTAATTTTTATTGCACTTATGCACTTTCGATCAGCTTAGTAAAGGCCATTTGCAAGAATGGTAGTAGGTTGAAGGCCACACGCTTAATCATGGTACTAGAAAGGATGTTTCAAAGAAAAAGATTCAAACTTTGAAAAGAAGTGAAGATTGACATGGTCCGTGTCCCAACAAGGGTGTAAACCCTCGGTGTACCCTGAAATATTGAGCATGATAGTTTGTAAAAACTAGGGTTGTCGTGTAGTGACCATCACCAATTCAATCCTAGATTCATCATGAGACGCCAATTCCTTTGCCTCTATAGGTCAGGGAAAAGCATCAAAACTAGAGTGCCTGGGATATATTTTACTTACTCTTTTACCTAACAGTTACTAACTACGTAAGGTAACTGGTTAGGCAATTGATCTTTCAACTGGTGGCGCATTAGCATTGGGAGCGAGTTTTGTGGGGAAAGAGGAGCGCAACACAATTTTTTTGTTTGATCAATGCAATTTCTCTAATTATGGAGGCAGTGGTGATAGCTAGAAGATGCCAATGAACCTTTGTGTGAAAAACATTATCAATGACCGACTATTATCCACACTATGTGACATAGGCATAACATAGGTTTATATGTCTTATATGTGAGAGAATCTAGAATCAAATTTATTTAGTCATGTTACACAAATATCCCCAAGTTCAGTTTAATATAGTTTAATCTCTTTAATTTGCATGATTAGTTGTTGTTACATAAAACCACCCTAATCTATGTTGTTAGCACTAGTTATTCCCGACACACAATCGGGGTGACACCCGATTATGATTCATTTCTTGTTAACTTTCTAATTGTAGCATATCTGTGAACGAGCCCAGATTTTCCACTAGTTACTTTTTAGTAGTTTATATTTATAAAAATCTCTCTTTAATCTCCCAGTGCTCCGCAGGTTAGTACTTCCCTCCCGTGAAAAGGCTAGTGTTATTAATGACCATGGAGAGTCGAGATAAAATTTTGGCGCCGTTATGGAAAATTCTAGGTTAAATTTGAATTTTAGCTTGCATGACTAGGTTGTAGTAGTAATTAGTGTTTTTAGTTTTGTAGCTGTTGTTGGTCATTGTATTGAGTTGTTAAATAGTTATTCTTATCACTCTGACTTTGTTTTGCTAGTGTTTTTGTTGGACTGGTAATGTCTTGCTTCTTTTTTACAGTACATACCCGTATCGTGAACTTATGAGCTCTTCATTATTTACCAAAAAATACAGGTGGTCGAAAAAGGAGGAGAATGAGAGCGAGAGAAGAGGTTTCACAGGGACCAGCTATTTGTGTAGTAGAGAGGGGAACTATGGAATAAGACATCAGAACGCTTATGGATGGTTCCAAGTCTTGAGAGCCAACCTCTCTGCATCGTCTTCCCGCCCTTACTGCCAAATATCACTTGTGATGTTAAAATTGTAATGATACAATGCTTGCCTACTTTTCACGGGATGGCCGGGGAGGATACCAACAAACATATCCTGAATTTTCCTTTGGTTTGCACAAATATGAAACCACCGTTGGTTTTGGAGAAGTACTACAGTTTGAGGTCTTTTCACTTCAAGCTGTGAAATGCGGCTAAAGATTGGATCTAGTACCTCCCCCTGGCTATATCACCTCATGGATGATATGAAGTGTAGGTCCTTTAGGAAGTATATCCCTGCTTCCAAATCCGCGGGATTGAAGATGGAGTTATCCAAAATCTTGAAACTCTTGGATGAATATTTGTATGAATATGAGGAGCGATTCAATCTTTTGTTGGCAAGCTTCCCCTACCATCCGTTTAAAGAGGGAGATATCGTGTAACTTCATTAAAATTTTGTGTGATAAAAAAATGCAGATGGTGAACACTGCACGTAATGGTTCGAAATCAAACAAGAGCCCCAAATAATTTTTGTCCTTATTCAATGTAATGGAAAATGGTACACATCAGTTTAAGTCCCGGTCACAAGTGAAGACGTTGGAAGGACCTATCTCTCCCCCAAGCTAGAATAGTATTGCTAAGCTCTTGCTTCAATAATTACGAAATTCATGATGGGGATGATGCAACAAGTGAAACTGTGCTGGATTTGCAGCTTAAATTACCTCACAGACACATTTCCACAATTTATAGATAACTTTAAAGAGGCAAAGGCTTTGAACTTAAATAGAAGGAATAGACAATTTTGACAGAGGGCAGCTAGGAGATTTTCAAGGGAACCAAGGTGGAGATCGTCAAGAGCCGTATGCAAACTCGTTTAATTCCCAATTTTGGGACCACCTAAACTTCCTATGGCATGATGACAACCAAGTGTGAAATCGAGAGATGAATTTCACCTCAACCCTACCCGAGGTATGAATGGCTTTCCATCAACAATGTTCCAATTAATAGTCGAATTTGAAGAAGATTTTGCAGGTGATTACGCAATTGACTTAGAAAAGTGACATTTTTACCGAGCGCACAAGAAGAGAAATTGAAGAGCTAGGCACAAGAGCTTTCTCAAGTATAAAAAATCCTAATGCCCAATTCGTCACCTCGGTGACCGGTTCAGGGCAATAGACTCTAGAATAAAATATCATCACAACCAAAAGTGAATCCACAAAATGTGAGTGCACTAAAATTAAGAAAAGAGAAGGAGGTACAAGAATTCAGGAAGGAGATTGTGCAAAAAGAGTATCTCAAGGTACAGAGGCTCCCTACAGAGGGAATGACCAGCATAAGATCGCCCTGGCCATTCGCCAAATGGGGATCGACACTGCAAGGTCGTTCCATGAAGTGGCATAGAGAAAGATATTCCTCCAGGTAGTAATAGACAACTTCACGATGTGGGTGGAGGCAAAGCCTATAGCAAGCATAACGGGCAAGAGGGTCACAACCTTTTCTTGAAGCAGCATAGTGTGTAGGTTTGGCATCCCAGAAATGACAGTGAGCGACAATGGAAAGAAATTCACCAATGAGCCTTTCAGGTTGTGGTGCATCAGCCTGGATCTCAGACAACAGTTTACCTCTGTAGCCCATTCACAGGCATATGGGCAAACATACGTGGAAAATAATAAAACAGTTCAGGGACTGAAAAAATGCTGGGAAGGCTAAAGGAGAAAGAGATGAATAGCAGGTAAGTGTGCTCTGGGCATACAGGATCATGCCAAGGACAACCAACGGGGAGTCCCCATACAGGTTGTGTTTAGGAATGAGGTGATCATTCCCCCAGAAATTGCAGTACCCAGCAGAAGAGTAGCCAAACCAATGAACCAGAAGGAGATCGACCAAGCAGCCAAGAAAAACCTAGATGGGTTGGATAAGCTCAGGGAGAAAGTAGCACTGAAAGAAACTGCAGAAAAGTCTTGGATGGAACATCCTTACATAAGCAAGTTGCGGGTCGGATCCCTAAAAGTGGGAGACCTAGCTCGGAGAAATAATGAAGAAAGACGAGCCAGAGGTCAAAAGAAGCTAGATGCAGAATGAGAGGCCCCATATAGGGTGGTTGAAGTGCTAAGGAAAAGAGAGTCCAAAGTGGAGACGATGGATGGAAGGCCAATCCCCCAAACATAGAACATAGCTAACCTGAGATGGTACTATGCTTAAATAACTGTAGACTTATGTATGTATGAAATAATATGTTGAATAGTTTAATATGATTGACAGGCGAGACAAGATTCCAGAAAGGATCAAATCTTTTGTAAGCCCATAAAGGGTATGATCATAAGGAAATGCTGACCTGCATTTTTGTCATTTTGCTTCTTTTCTGGAAATAACAAATGCAGGGGACAATTTAGCCAAGAAAGTGTTAAATGATGAGCATGATCCATGCTAAAGTTGTAACGCTAGACCCAATAGCAAGCACAATTGCAGGCCGGATCATAACAGGCTAATGAAATGAAGCTCCAACCACAACCATAGCCATCGAGTAATGTGCCTGATCCAAGCTAAACTTGTAGTACTGGCCCCAACAGCTAGCGCAATTGCAGGCTAGTTTGCAATAAGCCAAGAAGATGAAGATCTGGCCACAACCATAGCCATCGAGAAATGAGCCTAATCAAGACTAACATTGCAGCGCTGGCCCCAACAGCCAGCACGATTGCAGGTCAAATCGCAATAGGCTAAGGAAATAAAGCTCTAGCCTCAACCATATCCATCGATTAATGGGCCTAATCCAAGCTAAAGTTGCAAAGATGGACCCAACAGCCAACGCATTTCCAGGATGGATGGCTACAGGCCAAGGAAATGATGTTTCGTCCACAACCGTAGCCATCGAGCAATGAGCCTGATCAAGCCTAAATTTGTAGTGTTGGCCCCAACACCCAACGTAATTGTAGGCTGGATCACAACAAGCCAATAAAATAAGGCTCCAGCCACAACCATAGCCATCGAGCAATGACCCTGATCAAGGCCAATATTCCAGCATTGGCCCCAACAGCCAGCACAATTGCAATCTGAATCGCGACAGGCCAAGGAAATGAGGTTTCGGCCACAACCATAGTCCTCGAGCAATGAGCCTGATCCAGGCAAAAGTTGTAGCGCTGAACCTAACAGCCAGTGCGATTGCAAGATGGATCACCACAAGCCAAGCACATAAAGCTCCAGCGGGGTATTATCGCAAATGGCACTTCTAAAAGAAGAAAAATTGTGGCATGATAGTAACACAAAGACAACCAATTGAAATCAAATGAAAAGGACGGTGTTTCCACGACAGGAAGTGTTGTGACGAAACACACATAAGCTTTGCAATTGTGGAAAGAAGGCTTGGAAAAAAGTGTTGCAAAAAAATTAACAATTCAAAAAGGGGAGATGAGCCATAGCAAAAACTAAAAATCAATGACTGGAAACCATAAAACCAAGACCAAGGTAATGAAAATAAGCAAACACACAATAAGAAGTAACATGTAAAGCCAATTTATGAAAGCGAGCAGCTTAAGAGCTGTAAACTGTACCATGCAAAGAGGTGGAAGACACGCCCCAGAACAAGAAAATAAACATTATTTCATTCCTCAGCCGGGGAGTCACACCAGCATAAAAGGAAAAAATTAAGGAATAAAGTTATGATTATAATCTTAGAGGCTTCTTACCGCCTGCAGCTTCATCCTCCTCATAACCTTTAGCCTTCAAAATTTCCACCTTGCTCTTAGCGCCCCCATCTTGAGTTTTACCCTTAACACAACCGGAGTCAAAGGATACCAATATGCTATCCGGATATCAGTGGTCAAGCTCCTGAATGGTCATATCTGTTGGTTTTAATCAGCTGCATCATACTTGAGAAGAACTTATGTTGAAGAAATCTTCTATGAACCTGCAAAACATTTACTCCACAAAATAATGTAATAAAGA
>JAULKK010277428.1:0-14469 GCA_032355705.1 Rubia peregrina
TGCCCCTTCCCCTTGCTAGTTTCCATTCCGAAAAACTACACTCTCCATTACCAGGTATAATCATAGAGTTATTATTGCATAACTATGTAACATTGCATATTCTATTCCAGTGAGGGCATGGCTTAGAGGACTCTGGAAGTGGCCATAAGAAATTAGTCCAGGTTGTATCATTTAATTGCATCTTCAACAACAATTTACAAAAACAATGCTCTTATAAAATGGTGAATATTCATGATACCTAAACCATTTTCAGATGTTGGATATGAAATCTTATCCCAAGATCTCCAGACCCTTTTATTACCTATTTCTGTAGACCCTCACAAAAAATTGTACACTTTTTTCTCCATCATTTTGATTACCTTTTCTAGAGGAATCGAGGTAGCAAGAATATGCACTTGGAGAGATAAGATGTATGATCTAATTAGAATCAGTTGACCTTCCCGTGATAGCCATTTATTTTTCCAGTTATGTAACATGGAATCAACATTTTAAAGCAGTTCATGAAAATTAGAGGATTTATTCCTACCATTAAAGATAGGAACTCCTAGGTATTTCAAAAGGGATGGATCCTTTTTTCATACATAGGATTGCTCTTTCATTTCTATGTTGTGCATTGTTAGCTCTACTTCACAGAAAGTATTCACTCTTATGATAGTTAATAATCTGGCCAGAAGCAGATTGATATGCATCAAGAAATTTCCTAATGGCTTTCATATTTTCTCACCACCCCTCAGGTAAATAGAGGTGTCATCTGCATATATCATATGAGTTACCTTAAAAGCATTTGTTGTTGTAGAAAATACTGCAAATGACCATTAAGGAAATATGATTTGAGGGATATTGAGAAAGATTCTCTCACGATGTTATAAAGAAAAGGTGACAAAGGGCCACCTTGTTTAATTCCCCTATAGGCTTTAAAGAACCCTGGGGGAACACCATTAAATAAAACTAAAAAAGATGTTGAAGCTATGTTACTTAAAATTACTTTTACAATTTTACCAGAGAAGCCAAATCTTAGTAGCACTGAATTTTTAAAAAAAAACACGAAACCATATCAAAATATTTATGCATGTCTAATTTCAAAATTAGATTATGATTTTCACATTTTGAATTTAGAAACCTAACCATCTGTTGCATTTGGATGATATTATAAGCAATATCTCTATTTTGCATGAAAGTTGTTTGCTCTTTAGAGATTAAATCATTCATGGGAGGTCTCAATATTTCCATTAACAATTTAGAGAAAATCTTATTCAAATAATTGGAAAGACTTATTGGCCTATAATCTTTAAAGAATTCTGGAGTTGTTTTTTTCTGGGATTAAGATGATCCATGTAGTTAAAATGGATTGTGAAATGGGAGAGCCTAAGAGAAACAGGTTCAAAGCTTCTAAGGGGTTATATTTAATAACATCCCAAGCAAAAGTATAAAAATTTGCTGGGAAACCATCTGGACTAGGGGCACTGTTTTTATTAGAGTGAAAGACTACATCCTTAATCTCCTCTTGGGTTGCAGACTAAAAAAGTTTCCTATTGGCTTCAGGGGAGATGACCTTAGGATATAGTAAAGGAAATAATTAAGGTAGGAGGTTGAGGGATCAAGCTGAGATTGGGAGAGTAGGTTCTGGAAAAAAAAGTAACACCTTCTTGAGAAATTTCATATTGATTTGTCAACCATACACCTGAGCTACTCCTAATATTAGTTATAATTGCTCTGGAGTTTTTCTCTTTATTAGCCATATGATTTTTTTATCACCAAGTTTAAGCCATTTTACTTTAGACTTTTGCTGCTATAAATGGATTCCTATTTTAGGGCTCTAAGTAAAAGTGTCTTAGCTATATTAAGATTACAATGGTTCTGCTCATTATCCAGGTTCAGAAGATCATTTTGTGCTTGATTAACCTATTGTTCAGCTTTTAATACATTATCATTAATATTTCCAAAAGATTCTTTCTTCCATTGTTTCAAAACCTTTTTAACTCTCCTAAGTTTGAAGATGAAAATATCCATGCAATTAAGATGACAAGGGAGATTCCAGTTTTGTTGGATTAATGGTCTGAGTTCATTCTCTTTATTAAGCCACATTATCTGAAATCTAAAAGGTTTTGGCAAGCTAATTTGGGATGATTGGATAGACAGAAACATAGGAGCATGATTAGAGCAGGCTCTATCTAAGATCTGAATGGAACTATTAAGGTACAACTGGCTCCAATCTTGGGAACATAAGCCTCTATCTAATCCTTTATATACCCTGCCATTTAGTCTATTATTTGACCATGTATACTGGGGACCAATAGTGTTGTCATGTATTAAATTAAGAGTATCAATTAATTCATTAAAGTCTTGTATGCTATCAGGATTTGGGGTACTACTTCCTTTATATTCAGATTGTGCAGTTATAACATTAAAATCACCTATTAGTTGTTTAGGAAACTAGGGTAAATCCCGTAAATCTATCCATAATTGTCTTCTTAAGGATCTTAATGTTTTAGCTTAAACAAAAACAACAAGCTAAGGAGTATTATTCCATTTGTCAACAATCTGCCTAACTGAGCATTGAGAATGCTGAGAGTAATAGTTACAAGTTAAAGTATCATCCCACATCAACCATATTTTTCGTTATCAACACATATATGGTTTTGAAATCCTAATTTCATTTTAATCTTAAGAATTTCTTTATTTTCATGCATTGGCTCAATTAGGTATAAAAGAAAAATCTTATGTCTAATTATTAGAGATTTAATCCTAGGGACATATTTATTATAACCTCTACTATTCCAAACTAAAAAATTAGCAATTATGGTGTGTTTAATCATTTAGAATTAATTGGGTTTGTTTCTTTTCTTATCTTAAGATCATATTTAGGCATGTAAATTAATTCTTCATTTTAGTGACAGAACATTTTTTGTCTTTAGACTTAACATAAATAACACTATTTTCAGGGGTAGAAATTATCTGACCTGATGTTACATGGTGAGAAGCTTTTTAGCTGATGATAGATTGTTGATTTACAGCATCTTCTAGATCCAAGTTTTCATCCAAATTGTAGGCGGAGCAGTCTGATTGGTTATCCTCTAGCCCTTCCCCTCAGTTTTCTTCAGATACATTCCTTTGATTGGAAATTTCCTCATCAATTATATCCTGCAATAGGGCAAAACTATTTTCAGTTGAAACTGGTTCTTCATAGGGTACAATAGCTAGAGCAGTAGAGCTCATGGATTTAGATTTAGGAGTAAAGAGGGAGAGAGATCATCCTTGTAGTGATAGCTCAGTAAATTATCCTTGATATTTTCTATAAGGCATGATCCCTCCCTTGAGATTAGTGCATAATATTTTCCTACAGGACTTGGAGATAGAAGTACATCTGAAACTGCATCTTGGAAGTGCTATGAAGATTGACTTCTCAAGTCACACTCTTTCTCTAGAGGTGTAAGACCTGAGGAGATAGCAATACATCAAGGTTCCTTCTTTTTCCACACTTTTATTATTTTTCGGTCCGATCCTTGTACTTTTTGGGGAAATCCTTAGGTATGTTAAAGTCCTTAGGAAAGGTTGGGACTTCATGGGGAATGACAATATTATTTTCCAAGTGAATGACTGGGGATTCTAGGTTGTTTATGACAGTGGAAGATTGGTCTTTGGTTACCGAAGGTGAGTTTGGATTGGAAGTTGGTTTCCGTCCCTTTACAATCCTTCTGCAACTGGTGTCACAGTGACCCAATTTAAGGCAAGTAAACCAGTAAGAAGGCTTGGATTCATAGACTATGTTGTACCATTTATTTTTCTTAATAGAACCTAGTCTAATCCTGTTTCGGAAGAGATTTCTAAGATTGAATTCAACACACATCCAGATAATAGAGGGCCTAGTTAGATTTCTGGTTGGTGAATCAACTTGGATAAATTTACCAATTGAATTCCCTATCTCTCTCAGTGTAGCCAGATGGAAATAATGGGTGAAAGGGTATTCTATGTTAAACCGGATAGGCACAAACGGAGGTTCTTCATCAAGATCAAAATATAAAAACCATTTAAGAACACACATTGAGTGAGTTTCGAGATACCATACCGGTTTGCTCCAGATTTTCTATCTATCACTTTCCTGATTGAACGTGATTCTAACATGCCTTGAATCCATCATAGCCACTTAGAAATCAACTTGAAGACCTATCTTTGTCATTTCTTTTCTGATCACTTCAAGTGCTGGTCTTCCCTAGAGAATTTTCCAATTAGGGCATGGTTGAAGGGGATTGCTATCTCTTCAATTTCAGCTTGTGGAAAGATACATGTCATTTCTCCTTTGAATTGGAGCAGATGATGAAGGTTGATTGAATTGGAAATTGGTGTAGGTTTATTGAGTGTGTGGTGAGGGTGCATGAGGAATTGAAGGTAAGAGGGTAGGCTCTCGCCTTGTGGTGGAGCCGTCATAGTAGAGAAAGGGTAACGTAGTTCCGGTAGAGGATTGAGTAAAATAGTCGTTATCGGCCGTTGAATAATAGTCAGAGGGAGAGTTTTACAGAAGAGAGATTTTAGAGAGAGAATTTTTTTTGCATATCGTGTTAGTCGGTATCCACGTTGCACCGAGGGTGAAGGAGGAATTTCATAATAAAGTCAATAGACTTGGTTATGAGTATGTTGTGGAGGAAAACAAATGGTCTCGTCCATGTGTTGGATCATGAATCTTTCCTTGATGAATGTATTCAGTTAGTTTTTTTAGTCTATGTAGCTACCTTATCTGAATAATGTTTATAGAAATAAATTCACATTTTTTTCCTAATAAAGAATTTTTTTATTTAAAAAAATCACATATTTTACTGGTGCTCATATCCTTTATAAAGCACCCCTTTCTTAGCACCAGGTTATTATTACATAACCGGGGATGGTTTGTAACTGGGTCTAGAAAAAATATATCACATGTACCTAGCACCTTTTATGTAGCCCAAAAACTAGTAGTATTAGTGTGGGGCAGTGATTAATTTTTGTAAAAATCGGTGCTAGTAATCTAGTACCGGTGGTTTTGAGAACCATTTTTTATGAAAATTAATCACCGCCCCAAGCAAACACCTGTATTCTTTTATGCCAATTAACAAGTGCCTCATGGGTAAAAAAATAATGCATGTGGGGGTATTTCAAATAGTTATAAGTTGGTTTTTAGAGAGGTCCTTGTTAGGTAGGCAAGGGAGTTGGTTTCAGAATATTTTGGCAGGCAAGGGAGTTCGGCAGGTTAGGTAGATACTTACGATGTAGATGTATTAACAATTGAACAAAGACTCGTTTATAAGTGGATTTCCCATAATGTACTACTATCTGGTGGCTATGACTGCGAGCCAAGTATTGGAAATCTGGTGATCTTTCATTATGTGATGGAGGGGATCCCCATTAATCTGGGATATACTATCTTGAATTACATGTTGAAAGGGGTCAGAGCGAAGAACAAAATTTTAGCTTGCGGTAGACTTATCACTGCTTTGCTACAATTTGGAGTCCAACCTGTAGATATACCTTTACGGTTGGAGTTTTTTGACGAAAGCTGGTTTGCGCAAAAACAATTGGAAATGGGCAAATAATGTAAGTGGAAGAACGAGGACATCCCAAGTACAACCGCTAAAGCAGCAAAAAGGGCGAGGAATTTAGAGTTGGACATGGCTAAGGCTTCTTCATTAGTGAATGGGTGAAATTTAGATTGCATTCATAGTGTAATTATATATTTCTCTTCGTATTAATCATTGTATCATTGTTTTGTTAATTTTTCCAGGTACCATGAGTAGGTACCTTGCCTGCATTAGAGGAGACATTATGAAGGTTAACGAGGATTTGGCCTGAGCTAAAACCCAACAGGCAAAGCTCATTGAAGCTGCGGGGAGGCAATGCCCAAATTTTTCCTAAATTCTCCAAAAGCAAACCTGAATAAGAAGGCAATGAAGATGCTGATGACAATGCTGGAGGATAAGTTAGTCGTGGAGAGGATGTTGCGGCGGATACAAGTACACAGGAAACCTATGATGTGGAGAATGATAATGTTAATTGAACTTGTTATGGATTTGTGAACTTGCAGGATTTAGATGTTATGGATAATTTGAACATTTTGTTTTGAATCATTGGATTGTACTAAAAATTTGAACTTGTGTTGAAGCATTTGAGTGGATTGTTTTGAACTTGTGTTGAAGCATTTTGATAATCTTTGTTTGGATGTTGTTTGTCGTAAAAGTTATTCGAATTGATCATATAGATCTCAATGTCTACATATGTATCAATGCAATCAATCATTTGTAAACAATTTTGTCTTTTCCATATTTTCCCTATGTGCATGTCTTCCGAGCTCAGAAGACAATAGAAAATGCATTACATCAAGACAAAGTTCCAGACTCGGAACCAATTAACATTTGATAGCATATAAGAACTCAATTATGTTCCGAGTTCAAATATTAATTTCATCCTCAATCTGATTTTAAAAGTCTTAGACCATGAACTCTTTTTAGTCCATTAGAATGTCTTCTGAGTTTGGAAGACTGGTTTCGAGCACAGATCCATTTTCTGGGTTTGAGCAGGTTGTTTGTAGAATTTTAAACGATTGAGAAAGATCACCCTCCAGACTTGTAACTGTAAAATTGGCTCTTCATCAAGACTGACATGAAGAACTTCCGGACTCGAAAATGCTAACGATATAAAAAACCCAAATCGGCACCGATTCAAGTCCCCAAATATCAAAACCTAAACACCTATTCTCTCTTCCGGCTCCAGAAACTCCACTCACAAACCATTTAAAAAAAAATCAAGTGCCAACCACAAAGCCATAATGTCATAATCACAGCAAGGAGGTTGGGGAGCCAAGGGGAAATCAAAGAGGGGTATCTCAAGGCGTCCAAAACCACCAATCAACTGATGGCTATTTGTGTCTTCGCCGATGCACAAGCGAGGTATGATGCTTTACGCCAAACCAGAAAATTGATTGAGTTCTATATTATAGATCTAAATGTCTATCACAACATAGGATTAGCCTATCTGATTCAAAATTTTGAGAGCCAACATGTGCTTAGTTTACTGACTTTAAATGAAACTTCCCACTTTGACAAGATTTGTCAGTTTTATTCAAGTTTAATTGAGCTTAAGGGTGGTGGTTACCGGACCAGGGTAAATGGGTACAATGTAGATCTTAGCCTTGGATCATTAATGAATTCTTGGAGTGTCTGTACAAAGGTCCCGAGGATGTGTACCTCCTAAAACCCCTAGGCCCTTTAGCTGAAATTTATCATAGGGAGGCTTTTCCCCTTCACTCATTCCTCCTGTACATTGATCCCATTGCTTGTAGTGAAAGATAATTTTAGCACAATCCAGCCAACTTAAGAAAACTAGAGAGCTTTAGTTTGAAAAAATTGACCATTGATCAACAGATTATGTACGAGATGATATCTAGGAGTATCGTACCTACCTCCAGCCACATAACAGAGCCAAACTATGCCACATTGATGATGTTTTATTACATCATGGATGGGAGGAAAATAAATCCCGGGGCTAAGATATTCAAACACATTCTATGGGTAGCAACGTTAAAAAGGTTATCAAGAGTCTTCCATATGAGAACTTGATCACTAATATCGACAAAGGAAAGGAAGGGTTGCCGTTGCACGGAGAGGAGAAGACGTGCAAGTAGTTCGACAAACAGTACTTCGTGAAGAAACATGGGGTGCTGTTTGAAAACAAATGGGTATACAAGGCACACGACAGTGGCGAGGCCAACAAGAAATAGTAGAGCCTGGAATGGCCAGCATTGGTTTATTTATTTTTATTAATCAATTAAAGTATATCGGTCATTATTAACACTTCTATTTATTTACCAATTTCATAAGAACCGGACATGCTGTTCTTAAAAGGTTTTCGAGCATGCTACAAATGGGTTCGAGGGGAACTTGCTCAGCTGATGGAAAAGATATGGAAATTGGAGCAGAGTCAAAGTGCCTTGTATAGCCATTTGGAATCAACATCTCGAGCCCTTGAGGGAGAAGGATCTTAAGTGTCATAGTTTATCTAGTTGATGAAACTTGTCTCTATTTTGTTGTACTAGGATATTTGTGATGACTTTTTATGTGTTTGACTTAATGTGTTTTGGGGCAAACGTCCATTTCTAGGATTTGGCTACATTATATATTGATCCGAGAAGTTTTTTTTAATATCTTTTTCTAAAAATCACTATGTTCAACGTAGTTATCATATGAAGTTACAATATGCGTAGTTCAAATGCAAACTTACATTGGTAAATTAGTTGGATTTTTTTTACCATTACAGAGGATGACCTTCCGATATCAGAAGCCAATCCATCCTTCCATATTTCAATGATGTCCAAACAAAATAAGTTCATAAAACAAACTCTGATTTTTCTTCTTCCTTTTCCCAACCTTTTTCAACTTCCTTCTCATATTCTTCATCTTGCCTCAGCCATCAACCCTAACTCCTTCATCATGATTAGTACAGCCTAAATGACCACGTACAATCATATCATCCTCCCCAAGCATAATGTCTTCCCCATTCGATCCCATCTCTGTGTACCGACCAAAGCCAATTATATCCTCACTTTCATAATCCTCAACAAAAGCTCTATTTCCCTCAACAACTATCTCCCAATGCTAGTCAACAGGGTCTTTAAAGTAGAAGACTTGGTGGGCTTGTGATGCCAATATGAATGGATCTTCTTTCCAAGCAACTCGACTATGATCCACAAGGGTGAATCCCAAATTCCCAGTCTGCTGTTCGTTATTCACATCTACCCATTGGCATTTAAAAATAGGAAAGTTTGTAGTCATAAAATCAAGCTCCCAAATCTCAACAACAGTACCAAAATAACACGTTTTGGCATACATGAGATTGTCATCACTTGCACAAGCAACATGAAGGGCCTTGGATACAAGTGTCACCCCATTTTCTGGGATACACCCTTGTCATCCATTGATTTTGTACCAAAAGTAAACCCATGAATTTTGTAAGCTCTAAACTATAGGATTGTGCCCATTAGTCGACGAGCCAACCATTTCACCAATGCGTGGATGATCACCGATGTCGACATAACTTCGTAGCCATGAAGAAAAAGTGCTTTTGTGTTGTTGCAAGACACGTGCTTCATTGAACTGATGATGCATAACTCTTATTTCATCCATGTGGATCTTGACATAAGGAACAACGTCCTCATGGTTCTGTAGTACATAAAGGTGTGTCGCACTCAAATATTCCGTGATGGGGTTAAATAGTTTTCCCTGTCTCAAACCTTTTCCAAGTACTCGATCATTGTGTCGAGAATTAGGAACACCCACGGACTCAACTCCCACCAAATAATCGGTGCAAAACTCTATGACCTATTCCGCCACATAACGTTGCACAATACTTGCATCTGGTCTATACCGATTCTTGAAAAAAATGTTTAAAGATGTTAATATATCTCTCAAAAGGGCACATCCACCTCAAATATACCGGTCCGCACAATTTGATCTCATGGTCCAAATGAACTATCAAATAGACCATAATATCAAAAAAATGACTGGAAAACTATATCTCCATCCAACACGGAACCTCAACTTTCATTGCCTGCAACCGGTTGAACTTAGCCACACTGATGCTTTTGGAACAAATTGACTGGAAAAACAAACACAGTTTTGTAATGCAAAGTCTAACAGGAGAATGCAATGAAGACTTAATCGCAATGACATTCAATTCTTGCATCAGGTTATGGCAATTGTGTTATTTCAAACCAATCAATTTTAACTCATCCACAGACACACACACACACACACTTATGTTACACGAATAAGCCCCCATCACCTTCACACTTTCTAGGGTATCACCGTACGATTTCTTCTCCGATTGAGACATCGAATAGCAAGCAGGTAGAAGGTAACAATCATCTTCATTCTTAGCATAGCCCAAACTGCTCTTAATTCCCATTTTCACCAAGTTAAGTTAAGCGTTTAACCAAAGAGTCACACACATTCTTCTCAATGTGCATTACATCGAGACAATGTCTTACGTCCAAGTGCTTCCAATAAGGAAGGTTGAAAAAATGTAACATATCTTTCAACTAACTTCGGTCGCAACTTTATGCTTCCACTTCCTAAAATTATTATTAATATCCCTTACTCTGTCATAAGCCTCAACCCTCGTTATTGGTAAATTTTTCTCTCTGCTCTCCACCTTCCCATCAAACCACTTTCTATCCAATCACCATGGGTGGCCCGCGGGAAGAAATCGCATGTGCCCCTGGTAAAGAGTTTTACAACCATGCTTCAATGGACAAAAGGAGGTATTATTTTCAGATTCAAGACACGTTTAATGTCCTTTCACCTAGTACCCCGATAAATTATCATATGCCAGAAAATCATTAATGGTGCAAAACAACAAAGCCTTTTAATCAAAATAATGTAGGACACTACCAACATACGTTCTAACACCTATGTTGAATAACATCAGCAAATCATCGACCAAAGGTGCAAGGTAGACATCTATATCATTACCGGGTTGCATAGGTCCCGATATCGTCAAAGAGAGTAATACATACTTTCGATTCATTATCAACAACGAGGGCAAGTTGTAGATCACCCCCATGGCGGGCCATGAGCTGTGTGTGCTACTCATATTACCAAATGGATTCATGACATTGGTGGACAGGCCAAGCCTCAAATGTTGTGGCTCTGTCCCAAACTCAAGGTACAAAGCGCCAAGCTTCTTACACTGCTCACCGTCCGACGTATGCCGAATCACGTCATCCGCCGGATGATCTCGTTCTGCATGCCAACGCAACAACTTTTTATCTTCTTGTGAAGAAAATAACTTCTTCAAATGTGGAATGATAGGGAGATACCATAACACTTTGTTGGGGATCTTTTTTTAAAATTTGAAGAACCTTCAGCACCAACCTCAATTCTGGCACGCTTTAACTTATATTGGGACTCACCAAAAACCCTACACTGGTCTCGATCCTCATCCTCCAGGCCTCTATAGAGCATAGAATCGTTTGGATAAGCATGTATTTTTTTTTCAATTCCATTCCCATAAGATAAAGAATCTTTTTTGGGGCATACAACAGGTCGGGAAATTGTTACTCTCCGAAAGCAATTCCCTAACTAGTTCCAGAGTCTCCGTCATCCCTTTTTCACTCCACCCAAATTTTTCTTTGAATTCACCATACTCAAAGTTGCACTCGAAATCGAATGTTTTGAACCATTATACAAAGGCATCTTATTGTCGTTGTGCAAAGCGTCTAGCACTTTGGGTTTCCAATGGAATTCTCTTGCGACTTCCTCCACCATCTCATTATACCCTTCATCTACATCATATTTATTGGGTTCTTTATGTCCAACATTTTCAACAATAGCATTGTCAACCTCTACATGCCACACCTATGAGGTGTAACTAGTTTCAAAACCCACACATGATAAGATGTGCACGTAACTTCCTATCCAAAAAGCATTATTCATACAATCTTTACACGGGCAACGTGCTCGCATCACGCCATTCTTGGAAGAATGTTCAAAAGCTACAACAAGAAATGATTCTACCAAAGAGAGATAATCGGGTGATTTTCTCAAATCTTTACTAATCAATTCAATTTGATCCATCGAAAAAAACTATAATAATTAAATTGAGATGTTCAAACCACATGACCATCGCACAACATAACACATTGTTACACAATCACCCATTCAACTAAATCAAAACCTTTTCAAATAACAATATAAATTCTTTTGAGCACAAATCCTTTTATCTACCAAACATATACATACATATAAATATCACAATTAAGGAAGAATTACATACCTTTGATCCTCCCAATTGTATTCATGATTAATTTTTGAAGAAGCCCATAGAGAAAATTTAAGGTTCAAATGAAATGAGTTCTTGAAACCCAAATGACCTAGTCCTCATTTAATAAGTTCACCCATTACTGTGTTCCGAACTCGGAACAGGTTCATATTCCAACCCATGCCAAGCCGATTGATTTCTGAATCCAGGAATTGATCTGATTTCCTCTTCCAGATGTAGAATTCAATTTGACCCTTCAACGTACGACATGCAACGAGCTTTTGAATCAGTAACTTCATCGAGCCCGTCGTTCAAACTAAAAAAACTCTCGTTAGAAGGTGGTTCAACTTAACCTCCTTCTAATCCATTCAATTGTAGACGGTTATATGGAAAACCGCCTTTGTACATTACAATTCAAAGTCGGTTTTAAGATAACCTTCTTCCAATTAATTAGAAGCACCTTATAGACTCATAGGGACTCGACCCAGGTCACTTCCGAGTTTGGAAAACTCCGGGTAAGGAAGTTTCTGGAAAAAAAGAAGTTATGGAGCCGCCTTTGAATGGTGCCTTTAAACAAGTTCCCTAAACTGGTGATTATATGAAGAAGATGGAGCTGAAGGATTGAAGTTACAAGGATGGAAATAGTGTGACATGGAAGAGAAAAGTTTTTTCAGGTACTAGAGAAGTGCAAAGATAAAAAAAAAAGGAAATACAATTATCAAGAAGCTTTATGATGTGATGAAGGGGATGGGAAGGAAAGACAAGTATGCAAGAGTAATCTGGTATAAGAAGATTCTGCCCAAACAAAGAACATTTTTATGGATGTTACTAAAAAAATCGTCTTCCCACAGTGGATAGATTGCAGGAGTTTGGGGTAATAAAAGAGAGACTCTCTAGACTTGACATCAACTTATAACATAAAGATTTTATACTTTGAAGAAAAATAATAATGAGAAGAATCGTATTAGATTGACTAACGATTAACCAATTATAAAATAGAGAATGTTCAAAATGGTACCCACTTTTAATCGAAATTCACATTATGGTACTCATAATTTGAATTTGTACCTTAAAGTACCCATTTTTTCATTTATGAAGCGAAAGGGTACCTTTAAGAAACGTATGGGCTCCAATTTGGATAAAAATTGTGCCATTATGGTAGCCAATTTTAACTAAAAAATATATTTTCGGAACATTAATGAATATATGGGTATCCTTAAGAACAATTTTAAGAACATGGTACCAAACTGTAAATTTCACTTAAAAGTGAGTATCATTCATGACATTTTCTCCATAATAATATCTCATTTTTATAATTTTTAAGGTCAGATTATAACTATTTATATGTTGATATTATTATAAAAGATTTCATAATTATAGGTATCTCAGTGCAATAAATAAAATAAATATTAAATCACCTTTTTAATCGTACTGATTATAAAATGACACCGCCCTAATGCTTGGTCGGTCTTAAACTAGATTATGTGAAATTTAATTTAGTAAATTAAAAAGATAATTAAATCTAAATCTGATTTCATGGTGGAAAAGGAATTTCTTTAATGATGGAAAAAGTTTTACACCCTATATATTGTACATCAAACCTCTCGTTTATGCCAAATCATATTCATTAACATTATTTCCTTCCCTTTACCTTGCATCCTAAACAAGAGTAATTCTTTAAATATCTTTACTCAAACAATGGCATCATGCTCTAATGAAAAAACCACCTCGGAGAAGCAGGCGACACCAGCATCAACTGCAGCACCGGCGATGCACCTATCATGGCCGGAAAAAGCGATAGAGGTTATGAAAAACAAACCGTGGGGACAGAAGATGATGGACGATGTGAATGATTTGACCAGAATGGCTCGGATGGATGATGCTGAAAAGGTCCGACGTGTTTGGGAGATTCAACAAAAGATGGATGTCAACGAACTCTTATCGTATGTTATGCATGGAGATGGAGAAGAGGTCGTTTGGAACGACGACGTTTGGAAGGTGCAGAGCACCACAAAGGTTCCAGAGCAGAAAAAACCACCGCAATCTTAATATTTATCACAAGGAGATGAAGAGTACACTGGCAATTAATACTCACTCTATCCCGGCAGAATTGACATGTTTACTTTTTCAAAGTTAAATTTAAAAAAATTGACCATAAATATAAAATTAATCTATATATAATAAATATATCATGTGAGATATTGTTAGATTCGTCTTAACATCTATTTTCTAAATATATTTTTTGCGGAATTGGTATATGTAGCTAGAGATATTGACGGTCAAACATGATCATTGAAAACCGTGAAAAAGCAAACATGTCAATTCTGCCGTGACGGAGGGAGTATTGTTTTAAGCGTGTGTTAGAAGCATACAAGGTTTATGGAAAATCCCTATAATTATGAAATTGGATTTATGGAATATCATGGGATATTAGGAATAAGGAAAATCACTTTATTTAAGAGATTTGCATATGTTTCAGAAGCAGATAAAGAATAGGAATATTGTGGAGATAACCATGGAGATTTCTGATCCGCCCAATGGACTATATATAGAGGACATCACGGCTGCAATCCTTACGAATTTAATTGCAAAAATCTGTTCACAGATTATATATATATATATATTCGAGAGTATATATATTCGAGAGTATATATATTCGAGAGTATTGCAAGAGCCAGTGTACATATG
>JAULKK010277444.1:0-14759 GCA_032355705.1 Rubia peregrina
AGACCCATACCCGACCCAATGGGTCTAGACCCTATGGGTCTGGGTCGGGTCCTAGACCCATGATCATCCCTACTTGTGATTGGCCTTTGGCCCAGATGGCCCAAGTTTATTAATTTTGCGTCTTGATTTGTGACTGGCCTAGCCATACAAGAAACCCTACACTATTCAAGTAGCATCCTCCTCCTGACGGTGCTGGGAGCCGGCGTCGCTGTTCCACCATGCCGGTATCACTATTCCGTCCACCAGTGAATAGTAATTCCGGATGAATAGTGCAACTTAAGAATTGTATTTTTAAAAAATTAAAATAAATTTCGAGTGGGTTTAAATCAATTAAATTATTCAATAATTAATTTGATTAAAAATGAACACAAATCTAAACACCATATTATGTAAATTTAATCACATATTATTTAGATCAAACTAAAAAATCCAAGAGACTCTGATACCACTGTTGAGAATTGATTAAATCTAATTTAGTGGAATATAAATTACCTAAACACGGATCTCATGCATGTAATTAATTCGAAAATATATAAGAGTTTAGATTACTTTTAACCGTGTTTTACCGTTGAATTCGATCAACCATGGAGATGAGAATACCAGATTTAATTCCTCTATACGTATCCACACATCACGATCGGATTGCCTACACTATTTTTAGCTTAGTAAAATCCGCAAGTAAAGACCTGGTCTTTCTTCTTCTCTTTACGTGGGGTTTATTTTCTGAGAATGGTTAGATTATATTTGTTTCTGCCATTCCAGACGACTATGGTTCTAATAATGTCATACTGAACGTTTCTGTAAAAATATTTATTTATACAGAATTGTCATTAATCCAAGAAACCCTAATCCAAGTCAATATGGGCATAGCTCAATTGGACTTATGAGTTATAAACTCATTTCTCATATACTATTTGGGATCCTACCCTAATAGTTATTTCTTTTTATAAAATTTCATGCTTTGTTTGTGACCCTCTATTTTCAGTCATATACATTTGATGCTAGCAGATTGAAAGCGGTTTTCACCAAAATATTTTGATCACTCAAAATAACTGAATTAATCATTTCCGTAATTAATCCTCCAACTATATTATGAAAAATGCACATTAACTGAATGATACTATTCCAACACAAGCACCACCTTCACCATTAACCCCGGATGTTAAAAAAAATAACCTAAACAATGACAAAAATAAACATTTCATATTGATTACCTGGTTAGCAATTAATAAGCATTCTATTTTATGAATTAGTTTCATAATCTGGAACACTAGAGGTAAGTCAATCTCTCTGCTAGCCCTAAAAAAATACATCCTAAATTATGTGCAATTATTAGTTATTGATAGAATGTAAAACGCACAAATAATTGTGATTGTGTGTATTAATATATAGTCAGAACAAAGGGTATACGAGTTAGAATCAGATATAAAAAATGATATATATAACAAATCAGAAAGGGTATTTCTTTCTTAACCCGATTCTAATTTATTTAATATTCGATTACCCCCCTCAAGCGAAGCGTGAGACTTCTCGCAATACAAACCTTGGACCGTAAGAACTCAAACTGAGGACGAGGGAGACCCTTTGTAAAGATGTCAACAAGTTGTTGGTCAGTAGGAACATAAACAACCTTGAGCTTGTCAGAAGACACCATCTCACGCACAAAATGATAATCAATATCGATGTGCTTGGCTCTCTTATGTGAATCGGATTCAAAGAAAGAAAGAGAGCACTGTTATTATCACACAAAAAAATAGGTGGCACACACGTAGTAACTCGCAAATCCCGAAGTAAATTCATCAACCAAACTAGTTTCGCAGCAGTATTGGGCTTACTCGATATTATGATTCTGAACTAGAACGAGAGACCGTAGGTTGCTTCTTAGCACTCTATGAAACTAGGTTGCCACCAAGAAAAATGGCATAACCATAAGTAGACCTACGAGTCTCAACAACACGAGCCCAATCAACATCACAATAACCTAAAACTGGTTACGCAGAAACTGATGTCTATAGTGCAGAGTACCACATACATAGTGCAAAATTTGAGTGACAACTTGACACTGGTCATCAGTATGAGCCTACATATACTAACTGACCGCATTCACATAAGAAGATATGTTAGGATGCGTGATGAATCAATACTACAGTGCACCAACCAAAGAGCGATAAAGTGTGGGATTTCCAAATAGCTTACCAGAAGAACTGGGACATCTACAAAAAATCCACAAAAGGGATAGCAACTGGCACTGAATCATGCGTTTCGACACACAATAAAATTTCCTTGGCATATCTTGCATGACCAGGGAATAATCCATCTGAACTACGAATACCTCCAAACCCAAAAAATATTATAGAGTGCCAAGGCCGGTAAAATTTAATTCCTGATTAACCCGATCAATAAACTTTCGAATGAGATGACCATCATTCCCGATGAGAATAATGTCATCAACATAAACCAACAATTAAATAAAGTAAAGAGACACCCTATGAGAACAAAAAGAAGGAGGAATCTGCAGAACTGCATGCAAAACCCAGGCCAACCAAAAAGTTACTAAAACGTTTAAACCAAACACGATGCGCTTGTTTCAATCCATAAATAGCCTTGTGTAGACAACAAACATAATCAGGATGCATCGGGTCTTTGTAACCAGCAGGCTACTTCATATAAACCGGGGAATCAAGAACACCATTTAAAAAAGAATCCTTAACATCATGCTGTCGAAAAGGATAATTTCTGGTGACAGCTAATGATCATAATCAAAACCAGGTAATTGTGAAAAACCTTGAGCAACTAACTTGACCTTATGCCGATCAAATGAACCATGCGACTTGTACTTCAAACAATACGCCCATTTGAGCCAACAACATTAACATGTGGCGGACGCGGAACCAATTCCCACGTCGGCTGAGCATGAAGGGTAGCCATTTTGTAGTCCATAGCAGCAACCATCAGGGTCCTTGACAGCATATCGATGACTGCGGGGATCGGTCTTGGCAAATAATGAGCTCAATAAACCATAAATATCCTAATCAAAAAAATTCTTGTACCGTAAAGAACCAGTGCAAGAACAAGTAGCCATTGGATGTCTGGAAGAAGGATGCAGAGCATGGGATGGCTCGAATCCCAAGGTGGTGGTCGCGAAACCCGATGTGGGCACGGCACCCCGAGACAGGTGACAATGACAGGCGATCATGTTTTGATCACCCTATGGCAAACGAACACACTTTTCCGAAGAACTCTGGGCTCCCGGTGAAATCTGAAAATTTAATTCCTCCAAAATTTAAATTTCATTTTTAGAGAGACATAACTGATACCATGATTCTAATTTATTTAACATTCTATTAGTTATAGAACCCAAATTAAATCTGAAACATAGAGGGAGCTATATGCACAGGCTGAAATTTGTAGAATTAGTCCAATCTTCTAAGATATGGATCTTTCATAGTGACAACATACAAGTCGAAAGGGACATCAGAGCTATGAAAAAATTGTTCTTCTTTACATAACTTTAAAATGCTTGCAGAAAACATTAAGTGTTTTTGTCATTTATGCTAAGCATACGTGGACACATGGGAAATAGTTTTACAATCAGATAACACCCTTAATATGGCACAAAATACTCTTTAATAGAGGAAGATTTCACTGTTATTCTAACACTTGAAAAATATAAAGGTGTAGTTCACCTGAGATAAATAGCATAATGGATTTTGATGGATTCCTAAACTCAATCAAACACACTGACTTGAACACTATAGGCAATCAATTTACATGGACTAACGGCCGGACTAAAAGTTCAACATTTAAGAGCTGGATATTAAGTTATAAGAAATCAAAATCCAATTCAGAATTTTAACATGTTTACTGTCTAGATTATGAGTAGACTGATCTCTCATCATAATCCAATGTTAATAACCCTAGTAGGGATGGAAAATGAGCGGACATGTCAAATAGGGGTCGGGTAATATGGGCAATGAAGAAATATGCCGAGTTAAAATGGATCGGGTAAACAATGGGTTGGATTGAAACCCCTCAAACTGGGGGGTTGGAAATCACTCAACCCAGGGATAAAAAATAGATAAATTCACAGGTTTCAACTCCATGTGGTTGTAATACAAACTCATATGAATTAATATATAAACTTAAGATTTTACATGTAAATTTTAAAATTCAATTTTATTTTAAAATATAATTTTTTACCTATTTTATAAATTTACTTATGAAATTTTAGCTCATATGTATAAGATGGGGAATGGGGAAAAATAGAAAGACTATATTATTATTTTGGTCCTCAACATATATCGCAATACCATCTTTTGGTCCCCAGTGCCAATACCCCTTTTATCTAGAAACCAACAAATACAAAATGATTTGTTTGGTCCCCAAAGGTGGCTTTCAGGTGAAGTCAACAGTAAAATTGGTCAAACATCTATTAAATGACCATTATACCCATGAGTTTTTTTTAAAAAAATGTTCATCTTCCAGCCGCCACCTTCTTCCCTGCCATTCAATTCCACCGCTTCCCTCTTCTCGCCGCCACCCTCTCCCCCGCCACCAATTTTGCCCCTGCCTTCTTCCCGCTGCCCTCTTCCCGCAGCTGCCATCGTCCTGCTGCCACCTCTTCCCTGCCACAACCGCCATTGTCATCATCATGATCATCATCAAGAAGCAGAACTGAGAGTAAAGAATCAACTTCTTTAGTTGTCATTACTGTAACATGGCTCGATACAGTGAAACTCCAGTGCTCCAGTGACTCCCAGAGCCTGAAAAGAACACACCCTTCTACGAACATCTTCAAACGGTGCGAGCAAGAGAATCAAGTTTTCATTCAATAGAGTTTCCACATTACCTTCGTTGAAACCCATTTGCGGAAGAGCGAAAATAGCATCTCGCGGCTAAGAAATGAAGCAGAATTGGAATGAGAAGAAACGCATGGGATGCTCACGAAATGTTTGATGAAATGCCTGAAAGAACAAAAACTCACCATGATCGATGAGTCAGCTACTGCTAGAGCTGGTAATGGTTTCTTAGAGAACTCGACTGTTGTTGTTGTGGCATTGATGGAGGAGATTCATCGGGCGGTTGTTTGTGGTAGCAATGGTGAGTAGTGAAGAATAAAGGAAGCAGAGTTTTAATGACGGCGGGATCAGTGGTATGCAATGGCAGTAAGTGGGTAGGATAAGAAACTCCATGACGGATCCAATTTTAACTCTGGTGATTTCTTTCATTGTCCGAGGCTGGCAACCTCTTCCCCACCGCCGACAAAATTCTTCTGTCTCTGCCGCTGCTGAGAAGATGGATTAGGGTTCAAAATTTTATTATTTTCAGTTAGACCCCTAGAATTTTGTGTCTTTTTTTAAATGTACCTAGAGAAAAAAAATTAAATTCAGAATTTTTTAGTTATTAAAATTACAAAAATACCCCTGGCTATATTGGAAAACCATTTAGTGGGACAAAAAAATAATTTAGTCAAATAGAAAAATTGTAAGTAACAAAATTTTGCACCTAATAAACTGGGAAATGGAAATGAACAGAAAAAAAAAGAAACGTGGAAAAAGAGCCATTCTCCTTCCTGGGAAATGGAAATGAACAAAAAAAGGTAGTTCTTCTTCCTTCAATTATGTCATTCTCAGACCCATGAATAAAGTGCTAAATTAGAAATGGGTAAACCTGTGGGTCGGACCATTTTATCAATTCGTGGTCAACCCGTAAAGCCAACCCTTCCGAAAATATTTCTGAATTACCCATTTGGCCCGTTACCCATTTGACCCACCATTCGGATTTAAAAATAAATAATCCATTTAACCTGCGGGTTACAGGTCAATATTGCCACCCCTAAACCCTAGCAAGATTTTAAAAAATCTACCCCAAGCCTTTCGAATACGAGAATATGTGGATGAAGAGGAAATGAATTGGGAAATTAGTTCAGGAAAGCTGGAATAAACAAACACAAGAACAGGGTACGGTAGACTCCAATTTAAGATTAAAAAGACTATAAAGGGATGTAACATAATGGAACAAAACCTGTTTTGGTAACAAAGAAGATAACTTAAAATATCACTGAAGTACTGGATTGAAAATTTGAAGCTCTCACCAGTGCAGGAATGACCATCGATGGCTCTGTTACGTGGCACTTTAAAGTTTTGAGTTCACAATTGCCGTCCTTTATATGTTTCGATGTCGAAATTGGTGGTCCGCACGATATTCAATCGTTGGACGGCTACAAGAGTATAATACGCATCGTTTGAAGTTAAAATGCCATTAAATGTTAAATAAATAACGACATTTAATAATAAACCATTGTCTAATACCATGAACCACACCAATTTCTTTCAACCACCATTTCACCCTTACCAATTTTGGATCTAATGTCAGACTTGGGTAGCGAAAGCAAAAGTTGAAACACTTGTGTTGAAATTTGAAACGATGGGTGCAGGAAATCAGTATAGTTTCTAAGGGTTGTGTTTCATCTTCCAAGGTGGAGTATTGACCTACACCCGCGGGGTTGTTATTTTCACGTAGCTTTACCCATGGGCACGATGAGTCAAAGATAAAGATTTATTTGTTGATCTTGTACTCACTCGTAACTACGATAGCGTTGCTAGTGGTAAGTCGAGGTGTCGTCCATGATGATAATAGTCTTTAAGGGTTAGCCAAACACAACACATAATCGTGCATTACCCCAATTATGTCAGGAATAACTAGTACTGACAAACGAGGGGGTGTTGTATAAACTAACAACTACGAGCATATAAGTAAGGCGAAGTAAACTACTAATTAACTATTCTTGGAGGTTATACGTGTAACATAACCGGCATATGGATTTGATTATAGATTATAATCACCTAAAACCTATAAACCTAACTTCATGTTATGTCACATAATTTGGAGGTGCCAGAGAGTTCTCATTGTCTGTCACACAGTGGTTCAGCTTCTGTTAAACCATCTCACCTTGTCCATGACTACGGGTGCACTCCAATCCTCTGACTCCACATTTTCTCCCCTTAACCTCACTCCCGGTGCTAACAATCCACCGCTTAAAGGAACTAAAACTTGCATAGGTTGTAACCATTAGATGCATTTGTGACCATATTATATCACCAGGCTATCCACTATGGTCATCAACCCTAGGCCTAGAG
The DNA here is from genome assembly GCA_032355705.1 of Rubia peregrina. Classification (NCBI taxonomy): domain Eukaryota; kingdom Viridiplantae; phylum Streptophyta; class Magnoliopsida; order Gentianales; family Rubiaceae; genus Rubia; species Rubia peregrina. Next base: position 7,140 of record JAULKK010277444.1, read on the forward strand.
AGGAAAATAAATCGGCACATTGTTATGACTCTAGGGTCAACACGACTCTAGTCACTACAAACTATAAATGCTCAATTATCGGGGTAAGCCAGAAATTTCCCCGTTAGGAATTTCTTTACAGTAACCCGCGGTCCACAGCTCCTAACATGATATTTCTTACACAACTAGCCAATTAGATTAAAGTATAGCAATTGTCTCGGCCCTCACAAGATATATTTAATACACACATGTCCCTGGTAGTCACAAGACTACAATAGCGATAACCGAACAATCCCACATTAGCATTCAAGCCTATCACGAGATTATGCAAGAAATAAAACCATGTGTGTATCGTAATAAATCTCAAAGAATAAATCATACAATAATTTAATCTACAAATCAAGCACAATATTCATAACATAGAAAATTAAGGAAATCTAAAAATCTCACAAATCCAAGTAAAGTCATGAATACATATAACTACACCAAGAATTAAAACTAGTGTATTAGCAGTAAATACAAGGGAATAATAGGAATAAATGGCATTGATCTAAAGAGTACATGACGAGAGAAAGGAGAAACCCTAGAGAGGATTTCTAGCCTCCTCTTCCTACCAAAATGAATATAACTAACTACTTTCTTATACCCTAGGTGACTAGGGTAAATGAACCTCAAAAAGCCCAAGTTGGAAACCCTAGTGCTACGCTGGCATGGGTCGTGCATGTTTACATGGCATGGCCAACATGCCCCGTGCAAAATTGCTCGGGACGTCGTCTGGATGCTTGAAAATTAGGAACTGAGCAGACGGGACGTACATGTTTGCACAGCCTGCTGTCTAGAGCTTGTCATCCGGGTCTTCAACATCATCAGTTCTTCGTACACGGATAGTTAAGGGCACCATCGTCTTGTGTCACAGGCTGTGGCATGGGCTATGCCATTTTACACGGCTCGTGCCATTTCTTCGACACTTCCAAACTTGTCTTCTTTCTTCAACCCTTATACTTTCTACCACAGTTTGACTCGTAACCTTCAATCTTCTACCAATTTTGCAATTGGCCTTCATTAACCTACTCTAAAGTGCTTACGAGAAATCTACAAATAAGCTCACAAAACAAGATATAGATACTCATAAGGATAAGAATCCATTAGACTTAAAATGGACTACAAAATGAAGGATTTAGATAAGAAAACCAAGAATGGACTTGTATACCAATCTATACCTAGAAATTTACTCACAAAAACATAACAAAAGAGATGTTAAATGCTTCAAGAAATACACGCATATTACGTCTCATCAAATATGAATCAACTCCATTTGAATGATGATTACCATTCATTACATATGTCTTTCAACCCTCATTTAATCCAAATTTACACAATCAAATCATCCAACTCCGTTCACCCTCACTTTCTTGTGAAAATTAACACCAAGAGGAAGTATGGAGACACCCTCTGACAATGTTCCAAAGGAGATCGTTCTTGATATTCTAGGATGGGTTGTGTGAAGTTCATTCGTAGATCTCTGTAGCGCAGGATGGTAGTATGTTTTCGTTTATGTTAGGACAAAATTTGTTTCCCCTTCTTGTGGTTCACTTTTGTTTACTTAGGTTTGATTGTGGTTCACTTTTGTTGTTTTCATTTAATGTAGTTAAAAGAATTTTTACACTTTTTCAAATGAAGACTTCATTCATCAGCAAGAATTGTTGGAAAGAATTGTGGTTGTTCAATGGTATGATGAGAACAATCAAAGTTTCAAACTTTCTCAATACATGTTTACGGTGAAAAAATCTGGAAGCATTATACGAAAAGGGAGTGGTGAGTATGCACATGTTAGATTTAGTGTGGGAACATATTTTTTAAAACTTATATGTTATTATTATATTTTAATCCATTTTAAGTTATGTTGGAGTGTGTAGTCTAATCAGTGACTTAGAATACCTTGAAGAAGTTGCAAATTCAGGGCATGCCGGAGCTTCTTAAACATTGGCGATGATTTCACTCTTTATGGAAGGTGAACAGAAGCATAAATAAGTGAAATTTATTATGGGTATGAAGAAATTAGGTTGAATCCCATAAAGTTTAATGATTTTTGTTAGCGGTTGGTCAACATTTTGAGTACGATTTTGGCATTAAATGAATTTATCCATCGTCCTTGTCCAACCTTTTGTACTGCAAGTCACACAATCAGAAGAATTAGTTGGGATAATGAATGAGACAAAAATTATCATGTGAGATGCTCCAATGAAATAGAAATCGTGTTGCTTTGGCTATGACAAACTAGTAGTAATATCTTCGAAAAAATGTAATCGTGTAGGAGTTTTGGACATCAAATATGTTAATATTAGTTTTTTTTATGAATATTTTTTTTTACATAATCAAATTCGGATGCAAAATACAATGATATGATACACTATTTAGAAATAACTGGTAAGGGTTTCGATATCGGAAGATGGATATATTATAACCAGTGTGGTCATGCACGATTATTATATTGAACTTGGAAGTACACCCGGATCCATTTTTGTAAAGAGTTAATAGCTTCATTGTTCACAAAGTCCAACCTGAATTTATGGGTGACTTTGGATGCTCTGGAACATGCACATGATATCTTTAAGTTTGATGGCTGACTTTGGAATTAGTTCACAAATCAATCCATCGTAGTTTGAAACAAAAATTGGTTGGTGATGTTGGAAGATCTTGTGTGTAGTTTCTCTATTCTTATCCATTCTAGCTTCCAGTTTTGGAAGTTTTTCCTGAATTTAGCGTCTGAGAGAAAATCCTCTAGAATTTCAAAGGTTATTTATTCCAAAAAATGAAGTGTTAGCAACTGGCCATCAAATTGAATGACAAAGTATTAGCTAGGCTTGAAGACAATGTTCGTTAGAGATTATATACAACACAACATATTTTTTTGTAATCAACATTCCATGATTGGCAAAATCTAAGACAATCTAGAAATTGAAATATAATAGGATGTCCAATAATGTGATTCTTCGTTGGCCGTCTTTGCACGCCTAATTGCCTCCACAACCTTCTTTGTTTCATAAGTCTTCTTCCTCAATTGTATTATCTTCTTCAAATTTGCCTTCATTTTCTTGTACATGAAGGAGTTTTCATCTTACACACCTACATTTGTTTTGGCTCACATAAGAATCAGAATATGATTGTAAATGAAACTGAAACATTATAAGAAAATTTTGTTTCACCTTCATCGGTGCACCCCCTCTAGTCGCCTTCTCCCACGACCCTATTCATCAATTTCCCATGAATAAGTTTTCACCATTTGTTCTCAAAGAGTTTTTTTCATAAATTTTAGAGCGGAATGTGTGCATTTCAAAAGCCAGTATTAAGCTTGTTTGAGGAATTTATAAATGAGTAAACCATATGGGAGCATGAAAGCCTTCTTGTTAGAATAAACGACTAATTAATTGATGTGTTGCACTATGGTGTAGCTGAGATTCATCTTCACATTTTGTATGCACTAGTAGAACATGATACTAGTGACTATTGACTTGCATATGTCTCGCTGGAACCAAACCCCTTGCCACCATCTCGTATAAAATCTAATTTTTATTGTCAAATATATGAGCTTATAGCTCTCGGGTGTGTCAGGTTCGTAATGGGACCTATTTAAGTACAATTGTTCAAGCTCGGTAGGATTCAACATTGGAGGCTCAACATGTACTAGCCAATTTGAACGATGATAAATATTTAGGGGAGCATCTTCGACCGCCGGATAATAGTCCTTGAGACTACATTAGGGACAACCTAATATATTGGTGATCTTCAATGGATTAGCCTCAATCTGTCTACCATTAACTATAGAAGAGAAAGATCCTCCATTAGTCTCCATAACATTGGCATACAGATGTAGATTGGTAGGAGGTTGTAACTGATCCTAATCTGGAGGACCAGGAGATTACTGATGTTGATGGTCAGTAACAGTAGAATGAAGTCAACTCCATTATGAAGGTTTACCTGGAAAACCAACCTATGTCTGCCAAAGCTCAGGAAGGCCATGCAGATCTATATGTAGCTGCGAGGGAAGTTGAAGGTGCTGGAGGAACTGGGATCCCACAAACTGCTGAGAATACTAATCAAGTATTGTTATTTTTACGGGTAGAGTAGCCAAACTTGTAACAAATTTTAATCTTTTTAATTTTGAAGATTATGATGAACTTTTATAATGGGGTTTTTCTTCCCTCTGCTTCTTGTCCTTACATTTTTAATGCTTTTTGTAGTATCTAACTCTAGTTGTTTATCGTACCTTTACCCCCTTCTGAGAGCCTATGCTTCAGACAACTTTCTGATGATCCGAAGTGTAGGTATGGACTTGATCCTTGGAGTAGGTGGCCCAATTCCTTAGAGGAAAAACTTCATAATGTAACTATTGAGTATAAGGTAGTGGTCAATGCCTTCCAAGAGCTTCATAAGGAACTTGATTCATAGAGTCTAGCATGAGTAAATAAGCGTCTTAAGTTACATGAACAAATTTTCAAGTTATTTTTTGAAAGGTTCCTAGGCAAGATGGGTGATAAGTATGGACCGCAAGGTTCCAGATTAGGGTTTTCATCCTCTTCATTTTGTCATCCTCGCCAATTAGTGGAGTTTATTTTTTCTACCCAAGAGAAAAAAAAATTAAGAAGCGTCAAGACAAAAATGAGAAGCTCAAACTTGAGATCGTGATTAAGGGCTCTAATTTGGACACAAATATTTTGAAGCAGAGGCTGGCCCAAGCTAAGTTTACCATAAGGGATCATACAACTACAATTGCTATCTTTAATTAGAGCCTTAAATTTTATGGAATTTTCTTCAGGTAGAAAAAAGAGTTGGAGATAATTGAGGATGTCCGCCCTCAACTTGAGGCCTTCTTAACGAAGTGTTTCCCGATCTTCAAGATTGTGGACCTGATGTTTAATTAGCTTAAAGCAAGGCCGTAGATTGGATTAGTTGGATGAACCGTGGGGTTTAAGTACCTGATATTCTACCCCAGCTCTCAAGATCCATTTATGGGATGATATTTCTAGAGTCAGAACTGGTCGTAGTGGTAGATACAATCGTAGAGGCAGCCGAGGTGGATAAAAAACATAATTTTCTTTGTTGAAAAATTCACTTTGTAATAAAAATTGCTTTGTTATCATCAAAGATTCTGACTTCGGACTTCCTTATGTAGCTATGGTGGAGAAACAATTGTTAATTTTAGGGAGTTTTTCACCCCTCAGAGAGAACTTGCTTCGTAGATTGCCAATTGAGATTGGATATCTTCTTATGGGATTTCGATTGTTCGGAGATGTATCTTGTGATGAGACATTTCTTTGATGGAGGGTAGCTATCATAATGTGATTTTGACCAATTGAGATGATCTTCTGGTGAGTTATCTCTTCAATGTAGAATGGCTATCCTCTGATTCTATATCAGTCGTTAGAGACGTCCTATGCAATCTGAACATAAAATTAGTTTAAAAGATATGTGGCCCAACTGTTCCTATTGGGAGTGAAGGACTTCATGGGCATCAGATTACAAAAATAAAAGTCCGATAGTTCCTCTTGGTGTGAACTACTCTCTTGGCATAAGAAAAAAAAAGTGTCCAGCCTATAGTTCTTTTATGTCGACGAGCTACACATTGGTTGTGGAAACCAAAATTTTTGCTGCCTGTGAGCTTTAGCTCGTCGACATCGGGAGGCAAAGTTCGACCATCATCTTTTGGAGATCCGTGATTGAGGGATTTTCTGCCTTAGCTGAGCCATCTATCATTTCCTAGCTCATTAGATGCCCATTGTAAAAGGAAGATCAGGAGCAAGAATGACATATACATGGAAAGTTCATTAGAACTGTCTTCAAATAAAACTCATGCTTCCCTATTGTAACAACCCAATTGAAATTAGGTTTGGTTTTACGATGTAACTGACCGGATACAGCTGTCTTCAACAATATTGTTCTTGCGTTAGAATCATCTTCTCTCATTCTATATCATCCATGTACTGAATTGACTCTCTTAATCTTTTTGAGCTTTGTCTTAGCCGTCATCATACAATGTTGGGCCACTGTTTGATCCCCTCTTACTGAAGTGATGTCCTTCTTCATTGGGAATTTTAGTACCAGATGGTTTAACAAAATTAAACATTATTGCCTTCACTTTGTACATGTCCTTGATAGTTACCATTAGACTTATTAGGCATATTAGAAACTCGGCCCATCTTGTGAACCTAGATAAGTTATTCGTCAACTTTCTTAGCTTATGTCTTCTGATGCCTAACTGGTCAAAGTAGTTTGCAAACATAACTTCTACTCTGCTTCCATCGTTAATAAAGACCCTTCTTACTAAGGAATTCCTTTTAGTTATTGAAATTTCCACAGGATCGGAAGGTGGCATGTTGTGGGGGAACACATATGTCTGAGAACATGATTTTTTTTCTTGAGGCTTGATGCACTTATCCCTAGGTCCTCTTATGGTTGGAACCGATTTTGGTTCTTAACCACATTATTTGATATACCATACCTGATAATTCCATTTATTAAGTTCACTACCTTACCGTTGGTGGAAGCTGATTACTTATCTTCAGTTGAGTGTATCTATCATAATCCTTGTCGAGACGTTATTCCTATCTCTTGTTTTGCATCTTTTCCTTCTGCTAACACTTGTGATCGTTACAAATATGCTCCTTTATTTTCCCAGATATTTTTTCTTGGTTAGAGGAGAATGGATAAATTCCTGAAACATTCTCCAGCTGAGGAACTTTTCAATTATCACTTTTAACTCGTCGCATTCATCCGTGTTATCCTTTACCCCTGTGGTAATCATAGTATTCTGACGACATTCTTCTTCCTAGATTATTCAACATAGGTGTTGGTGGAGGAAAACTGTATTTGTTGATAGTAAGAATACTTGCCCTATATTTGTTCAAAGAAACATATGACTCGAATTAGGGATATAGAGGATCCGGGCCTTTCTTTTTACGTTTTTAGTTTTTCCATTTGACCCGTCTTATCATTTTCTCTCTTTTGCTTGGTAGCTTTCTTTACTTTGGCGTAATTTCCCATGACTTAGAGCTGTTGAATAATGGATGGAGTATCGGCCACCAAGTTCTCATATAAATTTTCCTTTGTCATGCCATTCATATATCCTAAGATGAACATAGTGTCTTTCGTATCAATAACATCTAAGCTTTCTCCGTGTAACTCCTGCAGAAAGTTGTTATTGACTCAGTAGGCTTCTATCAAAAGTCACCAGATCTATCACCATTGTGGTGAACTTCTTCAACTTGTCGAAGCATGTAAGTTCGCTTCAACCAAATGCATGATAATAAATTAGTTTTCCTTTTGGTGAAGATTCAAACCACTGCGAATCTTTACCCCTGAGGTATAATCCCACTAGCTCAAACATCACATTGTTGTGGTTATTGAAACATCAGTGCTTATGGTTCCATTTGCATACATGGTTATGCTTATATCGGTCACGGTACCTATGTTGGTAGTGGTGCATGCATCCATGGAGGAAATTGCTCAGACATCCGTGCAAAACTTGGTGCTCCTCCATTCATAGCTTGCACCTCTTCCATAAGTGAAAATTTGGCGTATTTAATGTTAGTATTTAGTTTCGAGTGAGTGATGCCTTCCAGAGTAGTGATCGTTTTCGGTCTC
>JAULKK010277454.1:0-14759 GCA_032355705.1 Rubia peregrina
TAGCAATCTTCCAACAAAAACATAACAAAAGAGGTGTTAAATGCCTCGGAAAATACATGCATTTGACGTCTCATCAGTGATAGTAGAGGAAGGATTTGAAAGTGGAGCTGTAGAGGGGGAAAGTGGTGGTGGTGGAAAGGAAGGTACAGAGGGGCAATTTTGATATTTTGTATAGCTTAATATTTTTTTTTCAATTTTCTCTCTGTAGCTTCAATAGGGACAGATGGAACACTAAATTTAAAAAAAAATTAAATTAACTACGAAAACATCAAGAATATATTAAAATAAAATTTTAATTTTAAAAAATAAGGAACATCAACATTGATTTTTAAAATGACATGTTGAAGAACTAACACATCAATAAAAGAGAAAATATAAGTAAAAAGTTTATAATTAAGATAGTGAAATATCACAAATTAGTGTCGAAGTAAGTAAAGTATAGAAAATTTAACATATAAAAATAATATATACATTAAAAGATCAAGATTTAACTTTAAACATGTGATCTTAGTAGAAGAAAAAAACTTCTGGTATAAATCACAAAATTTGATTGAAAGATCAAGTATTGGAAATGAAACATCAAGTCTGATAGTAAAAACTTGTGCATTGCGCGGAAATGAGAAATAAAATTGATCCACCACTTTCTCCGATAAGTATTCTTGACCCGCGAGATTCTTATGACTCGAAATCATTAATTCCTCAATTGTTTATACCTAACACCCCAAAAAGTGATATTTGCCCCCAGATCTCTTCTCTATCTCCCAAACTTTTTAAAATTATATTTGGAGCTCGATCTCTAATTAAATTTTATAATATTGCATATTAATTCCTAATATGTGCTAAATATTCAATATATTTATGTTTACATTGCAGTTGCTTGAATGAAAGGGAAACTCATGGTTCACTGGTGATTGAAAATGGATTGAACTTTGGGGAGTCAATATTTCTGGCAGGCGGATATAATGGTTGTCGAGATCGGATTTGTGCTCTTCTTCTTCTCGGAATGTGTTGAGTGGACTTAATGGGAAAACTTATATTCCCTCTATTTTTCTATTTGTGGCACACTTAACTTATTGCGATGTTTTTTTTAAATGACACACTTTTCATTTTTGGCAAGATTCTTACAATCTCATCCACTCATTCTACTTTTTACTTTCTACATCAATTTTATCGAGCCGTTTTTTTCACCTAAATCCAAGAGGCTAAATCTAATGTGTCATTCTTTGTGAGAGGGAGGGAGCGTTAGATGGTGGAAATGGCTTCGATGAGCATCTCACCACCAATTTTAACTTAATGTAGTTGAAGCGCATAACTTCAATCTTGCACGCTGCTCTCATAGAGTTACACCTAAGTTCTATGTTTTTGTTTATGAATTTCATGCAATTCATTAAAAAATTAATATTTCTGCTCTTTTTTTTGCCTCAAGAACTACTAGCAGCGAAGCTGGTTATACAAAGGACTCCACTTTCGCACGAAACTGTTTGTAAGAGATACTGTCTTTACGCTCTTTGCATCATGATCATTTTCAAAGTAGTTACTACACTCTAATGGCGGATCCATAATAAATACTCCCTCTGCCTCAGCTCAAATTGAAAGGATTTTTTTTCACGATTTCCAATACACACGTATGACCATTAATATATTTAACTACGTATTATATCGGTAAACGAAAAGTTACTTTTTAGAAACTACATGTTATGGCGAATCCAACGATATCATTTACAACAATATTATTATTTATATATCTATTCAAATATGTGGTCAAAGTTTTCATAGTTTGACTGAATCTTTAATTTCTTGCAATTTGAGCTAGGACGGAGGGAGTAATGAGAGATGCTACCAAAAATAACGAACAAATTCAATAAATATGTATGAGTAATAAAATTGCTAATCAATAAAAAAATCCAATTTTCCTATCCCAAAAAAGGATTTCTTTAATTAATAAAACTGTCTGGAAATTTTCAATTTAATTTTTTTAGTATTTCCTTTTTCTTTAGTTTTTCCAATTTCAAAAGGATTTTCTTAAATTTTATATGGTAAAAGAGGTGTTGCACCACATGTCCATCTGTTCCGTGATGAAATTCAAGTTTTTTTTAAATAGTTCGCATTGTCAAATTTTGACCAATCATTTAAGGTGGATATGCTTTAATTTTCAAAACCACCATCGCGTCACTTCGTCTTCCTCCTACCTTCTTCGCCTACAGACTACAACATGTACATTTTTTCCCACACTCAGATCTTCTGCTCTAATTTTTTTTAAAAAAATTTAGATCCAATATGCTCTCATCTCAAACTATAAATTAGAAGTATGTATTTTACCGAGTGGTGGCTGGTATTTTCCGCAAAAAAAAATTGAAGGCTACTTAAGAAAATATTTGAATCTATCTCCTTGTATGCCAGAGTTGAGGTGGTGTCGGAGCACCACCCCGATTCCTCAAAATATGCCCCTGCTACACTTTGATATATGCATTGTCTTTAAACTCTTTACATCATGATCATTTGAAAATTAGTTGCTACACTTTTGTGTTTAGACTATGATCTCTTAGTGTATCTCCATTTTCATTTCATATCATTTCAGATTTAGTATGCTATATATAGTTTATAGTCTATCTTAGCTGCCTTATATTTTTTGAATCTCTTAGAGATTAGCGGGGGGAGTTCATCACACTCTCAACTCGGAACATACTTCCAAAGTATGCACTAATACGTAGTTATTTTTGTGTATCTTTTTTATTTTCTCCAACCTTTTCTTTTTGTCTTATGCATTTAAGGTACAAACAATGTCTTTTCCAAGCCTGTTGATCCGAATGAGGTGTTTATGTTTGTAATGGCGTGTTTTTATTTTATGGTGTACTACTGATGCGGGGGAATTATTCCAGGCAATGATAGACTTAAAGATCGCCTTGGCGAGTCCTACTTTTCCAAGCACCTACAAGGAATCCCAGGGGCTGTGACCAGGTAAAAGGCTACGATGCTCTAACTAGTATAGGTGTTTTGTTTTGACTATAGCGTGGGAAAATTTGCTTACTTGAATTGGTGTTCTACATCTTTATCAATAGCCCCCTTGATCTTGTGATCGTGGCTCGCGCGATGTGCTCACTCTTCTATATCGTGGTCTAGTAGAGGGTGTCATAGGGATTGGAGCTTCTGTACTTTTTTTGGTATCAATTATCTAACAACAAGGTGAACTTGGTTCATTTATGAGTGGTTAGCGAATTGGTTGTAGCAAGGTGGTTCTTATACTAGTGTTTCATGTGCCATGTATACATTCTTCAGTCTGCCAAAGAATAATATCCTATTCGCACTTCGCATCTTATAACTTTGTGGATTGGGAAGGGGGTGCTTATGATATATACATGGATCATGAAATATTATCATAAGAACCACCTCGCTACAACCAGTTTGCTAACCACTCGGAAACAGACCAAATTCACCTATCAGGAGAACGTGCCTTTTCTCACGGGAGAAGCTGGCGCCACCCACCTTGCTCGCCGAAGCAATGAGGTGCAGCTGATGGAGATTACATAAGACACGACTGGTGGAAGCCTAAGAAAAAGAGCGGTCGGGAGACAACGAGAAACAGCAAACGATGTTGGCAGTTAGTGGTTCCCAGCACTGGGCAGAGAAATCTTTCACCACCCCTTTCTGTATATTCGTCCTAAAAACACATCTCGCGCATAATATTTTTCATTAATTCCGCTCTAAAATTTAGACCCACTCCACTTGAAGTCCTGTTGTCCAACAATTTTTTTCCGTAGCCGGCTATAGCCACACAACCTCATGGTAGATACACTTGACAGACGACGCTCTATTATTAGAGGCCATGGATTGCAGGCCTTAGTAAAAATGGGCCATCCTATGTCGAGTACATGGTTTGACCCTAATTTGCACATCGCAGGGTAACTAATAAACCACATTTTTACATGGGAGAATCTACTAACCTGCAGAGCGCTTGGAAATCAAAGATACAATTTTTATGTTGCTCCCGTACTCACTACTAAACTACCAAAAGGGTAGAGAGTGGAAAGTCCGAGGTAGTCCATAGAGATGCTAGGAATTTAAAAATAATTAAAGTCCAGGAAATATAATTTCTTTCTAAAAATGAATCGTTCAAAAATAAGTTTTGCATATCAAGTTACGTCTATTTAATCTGTCAGTTTAATCCAACGACTGTCTTTTTAGAGTTTGGTTGAGTTTTTAATTCAGGTACGGTTTATACAATTCATAGGTAAAAAATATGTAATTGTAGAGCATGAAATATAACTACTTTCCAAAAAGGAATCATTCGAAAATATGTTCTGTACACCAAATTACGTCTATTTGATCTATTAGTTTTATTTAACGGTTGAGTTTTTGAGTTCCGTTAAAGTTTTCAAAATTCATAGGTAAAAATCAGGTAACTGTAGAGTAGGAAATATAACTGCTATCTGAAAAGGAATCATTCGAAAATATGTTATGCACACTAAGTTACGTCTATTTAACCTATCCATTTTATTGATGGGTTGTCTTTTTGGGTTATGTTGAATTTTAGGGTTCTGGTAAAGTTTCTAAAATTCATAGGTAAAAAGTATGCAATTAAAGAGCAGGAAATATAATGGCTTTTGAAAGGAATCTTTCAAAAATATGTTCTGCACATCAAGTTACGTCTATTTGATTTGTTACTTTTATTGAATGGTGACTTTTCTAGAGTTCGGTGAGTTTTTGGGTTCCGGTATAGTTTCTAAATATCATAGGTAAAAAAAACGTAATTACAGAGCATAAAATATAAATGGTTTCTAAAAGGGAATCATTCGAGAATATGTTTTGCACACCAAGTTGCGTCTATTTGATTTTCCAGTCGAACGGTTGTCTTTTTGAATTTTGGTTTAGTTTTTGGGTTCTGGAATAGTATCTAAAATTCATAGGTAAAAAGTAAGTAATTGTTGAGCGATTGCATGTTGGGAATAGTCAATGTTGCAAACAAGGTTTTGGGAGATTTTATCTATCAACTACTAAACATGCAAGAAAATGAGAGTAAACTATATTAAGCTAACACTTGGGGATATTTCCGTTACATGATCGATAAAGCACTTTTATCCTAGATTCTATCAAATACAAGACACATAAACATATCCAAATGTCTATGTCACATAGTGTTGTCGATAGTCAACATTTCCCTTTGTCTGTCACACAAAGGTGCCCACATCTTATTCTATCAACACCACCTCTGTAATTAGAAAAGTGTAACAAGCGGTTGAACCATTATAGGCTCCTATTTCCCATAAATAATTACATCTCGGGCCTCCACTATGAATGCTTCTCCCCAGGCCTATATAGACAAAGGGATTGGCATCTCATGATGACTCTAGGGTTGAAACGATGATGGTCGTTATACTACAACCCTAGTTGCTACAATTTATTTATCATGCCCTAACCTATCAGGATACCATTTTCCAATCAGGTAAGCGTACGATCATCGGAATGGTGCACACATCATACATGCATACACCCATGTACCCGAGGACTCACATTACCCCTATTACCCTAGCGGACACTCCCAATGGGATAATCAAACCTAGCACCATTACATAAAAGATATACTACAGTGTATGCCAATCTAAGGATATCTAACATGTATTTAGCAAGAATGTAAAGAACAAGTAAAGCATAATATTCATAAACATGAAGGGATATGGTGATTTAGATCTCACATAGTATCTACCCAATTATGAATACAAATTTAAATCCCGAAGCAAATGAACTACTCCCTAAGAATTGAACCTAATATTTCCATTGGATTCAATGCCCTTTGGAAAAACTAGGAAGATTAAAATAAGAGAGACGGATTATTCTCTTTCCCTCTCTACCTACTCTTAGAAGGAGAATAAAATATTAAAACTAGCTAAACTTTTTCCAAAACTTAAACCTAGTAGCATAGGTCCCTTAATATAGTAGATAGGAAATGAGGCTTGAAAGAGGCCAAAAAAGGCAAGGAAATCCTAGCTGGCCACAACACGGATCGTGCAATATCACACAGCGGGTGTGGCACGACCTGTGAAATAGTGCACAGACTGCTAGCTGGTCGTAGTTCTTTGGTCTTCTGTGCGGTGGGGCCGTGCATTTCTTCGAGGGACACCGGCTAGGAACATCTTCTAAGCATCTGAACTGCACGACCTATACAATACTTCGTGGGCTAGCGACTGGGATTTAATTTCTTGGCAAACTGATGGTGCGGCTGTGCATTTCATCACGGGACATAGGTTGGTATTTGGATCATTAACTTCATAGGGCATGAGCAGTGCAACAGGGCATGACCATATTTCATACTTAGCCGCACGAGCCTTTATCAAAACATGGGACGTGCAATTCATTGCGATCTATGCCTTTACTTAGGCACCACACCATTGGCAGGCACAGACTTTGATTGTGCCAGTCTTCTAAATCTTCCAGGCTTCAACTCCTTTTATCCTTGGCGCATTTCCATCTTCTATCACGATTAAGCGTGTGGCTTTCGATCTACTACCATCCTTGTGAATGGCCTTCTAATATCTACTACCATCTTTGCAAATAGTCTTCTACTCTAAATTGCTTACGAACGATCTATAATGAAGCTCACAAAATAGGATCTAGATGTTCGTGAGGATACAACATCATTAGGTCTAAATAAATCTACAAAACTAAAGATTTAGATTAGAAAATAAACAAAGGCTATCTAAACCCCTTGTGATTTAAACCCAACTAACCTAGAAATCAACCATCCAAAACACACTAATAAATGTGCTAAATGCATTGGTTAACACATGCTTCTAGGTGCAGATCAGACCCATAGAGAAATGGGTTTCATCAAGGACTATTTTTAAGCCGGAACACTCTCTTCATAGAGAAGTGAGAACATGTGGCCCAATCAGCTTCAATGCATCAAAGACAACAACAATACACCAGTGGAGAACCCAAGAATAAGATAAAGAATACTATTGTGAAAGAGTGAAACCAAGGAAAGAAGAAGAATGAACTGGAATCCTTAGACACGCGGCTACTGTGTACACACAAAGAATCTTCAAAGACTTCAAGTTCCAATGGAATACATCAATGGTTTTAAAAACAACTTTCAAAATGGATGGTGGAACAAAAAATCTCTATGAAATCATCCATGAAAATGATCCCACAACAGTAGAGACTGTCTACTACTAAAAAATAGCCCAAAAGCTAACTACCACATGTTCTTGCAAGCATTTTGAAGAAGCATGGTTTCTTTGTCTCCATTGTTTGAGAGTATTGCACTTGTATAATGAAAAAGGTTTAGTTTCAATTTTTAAAGTTCAGTTTAAATTTTTCAGTTTTAAGGTTCTATTCCAGTTTCAAAAGTTCAGTTCATTTTTTTTAGCTTTGAAATTTCACTTATAAAATTTTAATTTTAGTTTAAAAAGCCCAGTTTCAGTTTTGAAATTTTAGTTTTAAAGGTTCTGTTTCAGTTTTAAAAGTTCAATTTGAAATGTTTAGTTTAATATGTTCATTTTTAGTTTGAAAACTACTTTTCCAGTTTTTAATGTTCACGTTCAGTTCTGGATATTAACTTTTTTCAACATTCATTTTGAAGTTTGCAATGGGTGACACTTGTATTTCTGTTGAAGTTAACAATCAGAGTTTTGCGAAAGGGAATTCTCAAACATGTAATAAAGAGCAAGTGATTTTCATTGATGATAAGGATGTTGAGGTTATACATAAGCGTTCAGAGGAGTGGAGGGACTTTGATTTTTATAGAGTTGTTGAATCTGGAATACCTGTTTTGTGTACTCTATGCAAGTTATGTGTGTAAGTTCATATTCGGCCAAAGGTAAAGAGGTACTGGAAAAAGAGGCATATCAAAAAATGTAATGAGTTATTAATTTGCTCAGAGAGAGCTCTTTAGCTCCATTTGATCAAGAAACTTATTTTTTTAAAATGTATGCTCGAGCTATTATTTGTCATGCATACCCATTGAGAATAATCAAACATGAATATACTAAGAGTTTGCATATTTTTTTTGAACCCAAATGTGAGTCACTTGTCCAGGAATACTATGCTTAAGTATTGTACTTTAGAACATGATAAGATTAAAAGATTTTTTCTTAATAGTTTGTGTAATGATGTTGCTAGTAAGACTAATATTACATGTGATTTGTGGACTGCTTCCACTAACCGTGGTTATCTCATACTTACTGCTCATTATGTTGATAAAAATTAGGTACTTAGATCCAATATACTAAAATTTTGGTAATTCGCCCCTCCTTATCATGCTTGCAACATCAAATCTTTTGTGCTTATTTGATAAGGGATTAGCAACTCTAAAGAAAAGCTTTATCTATAACGGTAAACAATGCTCGTAGTATGGCTTTTAATAAATGATTTGTAGAATGATTCTCCTCCATCTTGTAGTGGAAAGTTTTGCCATATTCGTTGTTGTGATCATATCTTGAATCTCATTGTTCAAAGTGGTTTGAAATGTGTTGATTATGCTGACTCAAGTGTTAATAAATAGCGTGAAATTGTAAAATACACTGATGGGTTAGATCTTTGGCTTACTTTATTAGAAACTGTTGTGGCTATTACTAGATCTAATTTTTCTCTTAAATTTCCTCTTGATGCTGCAACTCGTGGAATTTTACTTATTTGATGCTTAAAAGAGCTACACTAGTTAAAATTCCATTAACTCATTTTGCTGCTACTTTTATGAATAAATATGAGGATTCTCTATGTGCAAAGGAATGGAAAATTGTTGCGAACATATTTTATTTTCTTGAACCATTTTATGACATAACTGCTTTGTTTTCTAGTTCTAAATACCTTGCAAAAAATATTTGTTTATTAAAGATATTGATGATTGAACATTTTATTTGTAAAACACACAAAATTTTAAGACCTTCAGGCTATGGCTGGTGCCATATTCTTCAAATTTGAGGATTATTCGACTGATTATTCTATAATTCTTTCTAACCCTCGTTGTAAGCTTACTTTTGTGGATGATATGTATAGTCATCTCTATGTTGACAATGATTGTTTAAAACAGGTAGATGTTATAAGGGAAGAATTAAATGATGTGAATAATTATTACTTCTTTCTATCTTCCACTCCTGTTGTGCATCTCCCATATTCTTCTATTTACCTTGCAATGCAAAGGACTAGTTCATCCAGACCTTTCAACAAGGCTAGCATATTACAGGTTTACTTTGTTTTTTATGAATTAATTGTATGTTATTTATTTTTTAAATTCATTTACATGACTTTATTTATTTGATTTTCTAGAGTTTTGAAGCTAAGTTGGCAGCAACAAGGACCTCTCAGTCTAAAATTGATGCTCAGTTGAATTTTCCCCTTGTGCCCATGGTTATTTTTTTTTTATTATGATGTGCTTCAGTTTTGGAAAGAGCAAGTTGTTGCTTAATATGTGATTTCTACGATGACCTGGGGGATGTTTGGGTCATTCCTATTACTTCCGCTGCTTTCGAGTAAGTTTTTAGCATGGGAGCACGGACTTTGAGCAAGTACAAATATTCTCTCTTACCAAAGAATGTGAAAGTTCTGGACAATTGTAAACTCCCTCCCCCCGGGTCGTCGACCCCTCTACGTGACCGGCTCTCATTTACCTTTGAAGCATATGGAGTTTTGATTGGTTGCTTAAAACAAATTGGTTGGAAATATTGGTAATTGTGCTTCCCATTTCCCAACACCTTTTTGGACACCTTTTCTCCTCCTTTTCACCAAATTTTCTCCTCCTCTTCACTAATTTTCCTCCTCCTTTTCCAATTTCTTAAATCTTGATTTTTGGTCCCCGCCTGAATATATCCTGATGTCCACTAAATTGCTAAGCCCACCGTGATTTGTCTCCAGAACAACATTCAGCGACGATTGTGTAAGTTTGAGAGTTTTGGTGGAATCCTTGGCGATCCTTCGTTACTTGCCATTGAAGCTCGAGCTTGCTTTGGTGAGAGAGGTATTATAATGGTTTCACCCATTTTCCTATATTTTATGTGTTATTGCCTTAGGGTTTACACAAGTAAGAATAGAAAATTGTTGATTCAGCACTAGATGTGTTAGTTCGATGAGAGTAAGAATAAAACCATAGGATACATATTTTTTGTCTCATTGAAGATTGTTTAATTCCTTTGCAGATTCATAATTTAATGGATTTTGACTTCAACCTCGAGCTAGTAGAATCTCCTAGTTCTCCCGCCTTTCTACCCTTTGATTTAAATGAAGATATAAATGTAGATGAAGTACAATATGTTTATGACGATGTGTATGTGAAAGTTGGTCCTGCAGATGGTCAAGAGAATGATAGGGTTTTAGTGGATAATTATTCAGTGGAAGGGTTGGAGAATGGGTACGAAGATGAATTGTTGATTAACGAGGAAGAGGATGTTGTCAAAGAGTTAGATGAAGAAAGCGATCTTATTTTCAGGATGATGGACCATCCCAAAGGTGCAACAGATGCCGAATATGAAAAAAAATTGGGTGTGTTTCCACTGTGGCAAAACCTACTTAGGGGATGGAATTCACCACGGAAGAATACTTAGTTTCTCACATTCGCCCATATGCACATTCTCAGGGATTACAAACTCAGATTAGAATTTCCAATCATTATGATGAGTACAAGAATGTTGGTGCTCCTTGTAGGGCTACCAGTGAGAGGATTATGGAGAGTGCGTATGCGAAATCTGTATGGTTTGTCAAAAGTACAGAACATTTACATCAAGAGCAGTGTCTACAACTACCTCTACCCAAACGTGCAAGACTGATTGCCCATATGGTGTGATCGCAATGCAACAATTCAGCGAAAGTAGGATTTGAAGGATCTCAAGCATTAAGGAAAGCCATAATCATGTATGTGAACCAATCGATTCCCAACACTTCCAAAGATATCGGGTCATTAGTATGTCGGATCAGCGGCTGATGATGAAGATGAATAGTGAGAATGTCTCTGTGCCTCACATATTTAACTTGTTTGTGAATAGATACAAGGGTAACGTGATGTCCCATTTACCGAAGCAGATATGCGAATTTTTATTTATTTTCAATCACGGGAGCTTATGAAACATGGTGACTTTGCTACGATGGAAATTCATTTCAATAAAATAAGGGAAGAGTCGTCTGGTTTCTTCTATGAGTATGATGTCAACACAGACAGGAAGTTGAAGAATGTATTCTAGGCAGATTTAAGGTGTAAGGAGGTATACAAAGAGTTTGGCAATGTTGTTTCGTTCGAAACCAAATTTGTCTCAAATCGTTATCAAATGTCATTCGTGCCCTTCATGGGTGTCAATCATCATGGCCAGTTAATGTTGGGTAAGGCGGACGCTGACACTTTCGTGTGGTTGTTCAACACTTTGAAGAAGTGTGTGGGAAAGGATCCAGGATGTATTCTCACCGACCAAGACAAGAAATAGGTACCCATATTTCCACTAATTTTATCTTTCATAACTATTTGGTTGTTCTTGTCATAGTTAAAGATTGTATAAGTTAATGGCTACAGTTCTTTGGTATATTATTGAAACATCCAATGTAATGCAGTTTATTGTGTGTGTTGTTTACCTAGGAATGGAGATTGAAATAACATTTCCTCATTCAAAGCACTGGTGGTGCTTATGGCACATTATGCGCAATTCTACCAAGAACTTGGACAGTATGTATATTTGGGATGAGTTGTATGGGGAGATCCTGGGATCTTTGCATGATTCATTGTTTGAGGAGGATTTTAAGGCTAGGTGGAAGGAAATCCAAGTGAAGTACGAAGTTGAATAAAACCAATGGATGGTCAAAATATATGAAAGAAAGTCGAAATGGGTTTTAGTTTATTTTAAGTCTGATTTTTGGGCGGGTATGTCCTTGACGCAGTGGAGTGAGGGGATGAAATTTTTTGTCAAGGGGTTTGTGAATATAAACATGAACCTCACCAAGTTTTTTGAGAGGTATGGGCAGGCAGTGTACAAGAAGATCAATGAAGAGGAAGATGCACGTTCAAGTGTGTGACCTTGCAATCTCGCGATAAAAGAACTCATCCCTTTGATTTGTTTTTGAGAAATTGCTCACTAGGGCTTAGTTCTTGGAGTTCCATGAAGAATTGGTTGAGATGGGCTAGAACAGGGGGACATTAGTTAGGGAAGATGGTGGTGTGGTTCGGTATGATGTTCTTATGAAGAATTTTTGGCCAAGATGGACCAAGAAGTGGAACTTTTCAGTCACGCTGGTTAGGAACTCCATGGATATTATGTGTGCATGCAAGAATTTTGAGTTCCAGGGGATATTATGTGCTAATGCTCTTCGTGTGTTTTGGGAGGAGGAAGTGAGAGATGTTCCAGAGAAGTACATATTTCGGAGGTGGGGGAAAGATGTTCCCCAAAAGTATCTCAATGAAATTACCCGCTGTCAACTTTATATGGGAAAACCCAAGTGAGATTCTTAAGTTACGAGACAATACATAGCATATGTGATGAAATACGCGTTATGTTGATGAATGATGAGAAGTTGTACCAAGAAGGAATGCAAAAAATTGGGAAATTGAAGTCACACTTGGAGGCAAATTTGCAGACGGTTGATGGGTTGAGGAATGTTTTTTGGATGGGATTGGAAAAGTGTATACTCGGAAACTGTCTGTTGTTCAGCAAACCAGACATAGTGGAGGTGAAACTGTGGGCAAGGATGATCTTGAAGCAGTGGATGACCTAATTGATAGGAGGTGCCGTGGTCGTGGCCAAATCAGAAGGAAAAAATTCATGGTAGAGCGCAGTTCCAGTTGTCGTCGTGATGCACGCAGAGGTAGTGGTTGGGGGACCTTAAATCCTCGAACGATTCCCGTAGCCAGCAATTTGGATATCAGTACGGGTAACATCCCAGCGGCTCAGGTAAGATGGTGTCTACAATATTGTATTGAGTGCTTAGATTTAATATTTTTTGGAAAAATAATTGTTCGTCATTCTCTTTTAATTTCTTGTGTTGTGTTGAATTTGTTCTTTGGGCGGTGGTTTGATGGCGACAGTGATGGAGTTGGGCGGCGGTATTGGTATATCTGGAGCTCAAGCATCTTCATCTTAAATATCTTTATTTGGTGGTTCTCAATCCTTTCGCTGAATGCATGGACGAACCAGAAGGATGCCATTTTCAATTTTGGAAGTAGCTATTAAAGAAAATAGGATTTGGTAATTACTTTGGGAGTGTAGTTTTTATTTATATTTTGTTTTAGAATGGTGGATTGGGTCTATGTTTGTGTAGTGTGATGGCAGTACCTTGGACATAGTAACCGTATTTTGACTCATTGGGATGGAAATTTTGTAGTATAATCCCTCTTGATGATGGTATTTTGTTGTAGGTCATTAACTATGGATGTTGAATGCTTGTTTGGAAGAAGGTTCCATTTGATGATATATTTTTGTTAGTTATTGAATCTGGATTTTGAATGCATGTTAGGCATAAGTGTTCTTTTGAATCCTAATCTTTGGCACATGTTCAGTAATGTATATAAAAATATCATTAAAAAATGGCTATGACTATTTTATTCTTATCTATTTCAATTTATTTAGTCGCAGGTGCCGTGAAGTTTGGTAAAATATTTCGTGCTTTGTACATTTCAAGTGGATCTATATAACCATCAATTAACATTGCTTTGTGTTCGATAATACATCCCTCGTGTTTGTAATCAAAGTGGATGCAATAGTGGAAGATGATGAATCTGAGCTGTTGATCAATAAATCAATACTAATGGTCCATGTCTATTGTAATGGACCGGGTTAGGATATAACATTGCTACGAAAATACTAAGAGATTAGATTAATGAAATCGTGTAAAGACATTCAATGTAATGAATGAGACACATTGTTTGTGCTAAATTCTCTTTGTACTTGCGGCTCGTGGTGCAATTTGCCCTGGTGTAGTAGCCATAGTTAGACCGATCAAGTACATGTTATATATTATCCCTGCACATGGAAACGATGTGTTAAAGAGCTGATAGTTTGACGTATTTAGTGAAGATCTACATGTGTGTGGGAGGAGGTTAAAGGTTATACTAAAAATGTAGGCTAACCATCAAATCCAAACAAACAATTAATTGGTGAAGCAACTAGTTTAGAACTCAGTAAATAGTGTCCTAATGGCAGTAGAATTCAGTTAGGTAATTGCACATAACGAACTAGAACCCGTGTTCCTGCATAAAAGCAGTTGTTGACATGTTAAACTACATTATAACCCATGATCCTTCATAGAATAATTTGTTGCAATATTGTTGTAATGAGTTGAATATGTTGTGTACTAAGATAGAGAAATGCACCAAATATTAATATATTCCAACGCATATGTTGTAACTTGTTCTTTAATCTTAATTCATGCATCACAGTCATGAGTCATAGTCTTTATTGTAAATCAATCCCATTAGACATGTATTTTGACATGCCAAACTGGGACTTACCCAACCTTGGCTCCTAATGAGACGTCAAATGCATGTATTTTCTGAAACATTTAACATCACTTTTGTTATTTTTTTGTCGGAAGATTGATAAATTTAGGTAGGTTTACATCATAAGGGGTTTAGATGACCATTTTTTTTTGGCTTTCATAGCTAAATAATTCATTTTTACCCTTTTTAGTCTAATGAATTTTTGGTCCTCACGAGCATCTAGATTTATTTTGTGAGATTAATTTGTAGATTGCTCGTAAGCACTTTGGAGTGTTTTAGTAAAGTTCATTCGCAAGGATGGTAGAATATTGAAGGTCACGAATCAAAACGTAATAGAAGATAGAAAGGTTGAAGAAGG
>JAULKK010277464.1:0-14758 GCA_032355705.1 Rubia peregrina
ATATAAATAATAAATATATCATGTGAGATATTGTTAAATTTGTCTTAACATCTATTTTCTAAATATCAAATTTTTATGCGACATTATTATATGTAACTAGAGATATTTACGGTCAAACATGCTAATTGAAGACCGTAAAAAAGTAAATAAGCAATTTAAAGTGGGACGGAGAGAGTATTAATCTTCCGCATTTCAAGTTGCGCAATGCATCCATGAAAATTCAAATCATGAAATTATTCTCGACTGCATTTGCCGTAGCGTGGCAATCGATAGAAGAATGAAAACCTTGACTATTATAAATAATTGACTACGATCGAGTGTTATCTTTAATCAACTTTATCGTAATACTTTAATTTCAAGGGCCACCACTTCCCCTAAAGGATAATATTTCTATTCTTAATCACATATACTTACAGTTTTGACCAAATTATATTTCCGTCCAATCACATATAGTCAAGGTCAATTATTATAAGTTGCGAAATGAAGTAAGATGGGTTGAGAGAGGATTAATGAGGTTAATACCTGACGCACAAAACCTTCGAGGTTGGTGAGCTTGCCCAAAGCAACAGCCATGTGATGCATTCCATCATTGATGGTGCCGGTGGCTATGGTATCAACCAGGGAGTGGTTCAGCTGTTCTAATCCTTGCGACAGCGCCTCCTCGGCCTGCTGCGACGAATGCTGGAGCCCGTAAATCCCAACAACTTGCTGCTCCGTTATAGGTTCGAGTTGCACTACCAACATCTGGTACAAACACAGCAATCCCATTAGTATTGTTACTGATCATGCATCTTCTGCACCTTGAAATGGAATGTGGGTGTGGCTACCTTGATGAGGTCCGAGGGCCGAAATCCGCCCATCCAAAGAAAGCACCTTTCAGCAGGAGTAGCCCACATCCCGGTTATGAGATGGAATACATCACGCTTGGCTGCCACTCCCTTGAGCCGGAAGATCTCGTCGTAGTGTGCCATGTAACCATCCACTATCACTCTCAGATCGCCATCAGACAGATGAGTTTGCAGCGCTGTTCGAAGCTCCGACATGTGTCTCTGATCATCATCCACCCATCTTGAATATTCCATGTCGAAGATTGCGGCTCCTGAAACAGCCCCCGTGCACATGAATTTTTTTAACTACAAAATCCTCTCTCCATCCCCGTAATATAATTTAGTTTATAACAGAAACATAGTCAGATTGACCCTAAAAATGCAGTGTAATGTAAATTTGCTCACTCAAGGACTGATCAACAGTTCAATTAAAAATTGAAAGAAAAAACCAAACAGAGGTGAGACGTGGGTAAAACTAAACGACTACAAAGTGAGAAGCGAACCGGAGCTGAGGTTCCCACCAGAAGCAACACCTCCACCCAAAAAAAGTCCCTGGTCATGAAGAAAAAAGTGGTCATATATATGTGTCCGATAAAACAGTTTTTGGCATTTACAGTAAGTATTGGTTAGAAACCTGAGCACGAGCTCTCTGGAGCTCTTGTTCGATTTGAGAAAGCCTTATTCTACTTGTTTCTAGCTGCTGTACATATGCCTGCAACACCAAACATAAAAGACAATGGAGGGATTAGGTTGGTGATGGTGAGTCTCCCACATTTCAAAAACACAACCCAAAAAATGACACATACTTTCTTTCTCAGCCTGCTTTTCCTTGCTGCTTCTCTATTTTGAGCTAAGCGCCTCAGTGTCTGCAACGGAAAAAGATCACGAATCATTCATGGCAGTCTACAGGTATTATTATGTGTAAACGGTAATTCAATCAAGCCAACCAGAAACAAGTGTAATATTGGGCTTTTTATTCTATACTATGGTTAATTTGTTTTGTGAAATCTACTACCTTGGCATCCAACACTTTGTCAGAAGATGAACCAGGGCCTCTTCTCTCCAACATTGAAAAGCTAATGAATGATATTTCACTATTACTACCCAGTAGTTTGGTTGAGTGGGGATTCTTGGCCTAATAATCTATGCCCACAAGTTGTTCAATGCACTTTTTGTCCACTTCCCCAGTTTCTAGCCTAAATTAAAACCCTTTTAAAGATGGAAGAAGAATATTTATTCATTCAACATCAAAGAAGAAAATTAAACAATGGTCATAATTACTACGAGGAGAAAATCTTAATGGTCCAAGATAACAATGATGAGGCCTAAAAGACGGGGGGATTTAAACTTGAGTTGTTGGGATTAGAAAAGGTAGCCATTATAACAAGAACTTAGAATATTGAGTAAAAAGAGAGAGAGAGGTGATGACCTTTTCAGAAGAGGGCTTGGGAGAGGGCAAGGCAGCATCATTAATATTATTGCCACCCATTTGGTGTTGGTGTGAGACAGCGGTAGGGGATTCAGGGTCGAAGCCTCTACTCCTACTGGATAGAGTGTTCGCAGCGGAGCCTGAATCTTCGGTACTCTCTCCTCTTGACTTGGAACTCCCCTACAGTGAAAAGGTATAGATCGAGCCCCCAAAAACGAAATATCATCAGAGAGAGAGAGAGAGGTAAGCTAATAAATGCACAGTAAAGGAACTGACTCCTGTAGTATTTGTAGTAGCGTGGATGAGTCTGGTGGGCCAGGATGGGAACATCTCCAGAGTCGCTGCAGGTGCAGGCTTCACAGCTGCTGCATATAAAGCTGCATGGAATCACAAGGCCAAATCTTGAGAAATCATCAAAGGGGCTTTGTGCAGTTATGGTAGGAGGTCAGGTTTCCCTGTTTGTAACCCCACGCCATTCTGCTGCGGTTCTCCACAATGATTATAGTGCCACAAATGGCAGCTCTCTCTCTCTCCCTCTCTTCGCTAGCTTTTAGGAATCTCTTAACCTTTACTTATGTCAGGAACTCAAAAGGCAAATAATTACTTACGTGATTTGGCTACCCCGTTACTCACTCCTCCTTGAAACACCATGGCCTCCTCCAGCTCTCCGAAACCGAAAGCCGATCCATCTTGACTGTTTACCCACATGCCATGCGGTTATGTTGCAGATAGTAACACAAACTCATAGAAAGAATTCAGGAAACTAACATGAAGGACGCTGTGGGAGGTGGATTCACGCCACGAAAAACTGCGTAAGACATGCTATGCTGGTGTTGGTGATGCGAAGGTCCCGAGTTAGACAAACCAGCCTCACCAACTCTTTGACTCCCCATGCAAACCCCTTTCACAACATGCCTCAGCTACATGATCATCAACATAAAACTTGCTTACATATGCCATATTAATCAAACAGCTACGAGCTTCATATTTACCTCGCTTTTCAATTCTTTTCCTTGAAAAAAAATCAACACGCTGGAGCAAGTAACAGTAGTAAAAGATGCCTTTCAAAAGTCCCCGTCTTTGTTTTAACAAGAGATCTGTCGGATTATTCTGTCTACTGCTTGAAATATGAGCACTCTGCTTCACAAAATCAGGCTCGGGCTTCTGTGGGGTTCGCAAACAGAATTGACCGCAAGGACATTTTTTTGTACATGAGGTAGGGCCACCCATTAGAATCAATGACTCCTACTCCACTCTCTCTTTAACCGCCACTCTTTTTTCATTGGTCCTTATAATATGCCTCTTCGAACTTCCAACTCTGAACAACTTTGTAACAACATTAAAAAAACCGTATACCATCCGTCCCAATTTAAATTACAACCTAATCATATCACTCGTTCAAGACATATGTTTTGTCATTAATATGTTTAACTACGTATAATAATGACAAATAAAATTTATTTTTTAAAAACTACTTGTTACGACGAATTTAACAATATCACATATTATAATATTATTTATTATATATCTATTCAAATATGCTGTCAAATTTTATTGCAAAACAGTGTCATAAATCGTCTCTGCAATTTAAGCAGGGGCAGGGGGAGTGCCCATTTTAGCTTTTTACTTGGAATTTATAAATATTATCTTCAACTTGAGAGGCGATCTACGAAGGTTTTTACTTGTAAGTTTTGCTTATATTAAGCGTGACTTCGTCCAATTAATAGAGATGAAGACAAATATATGCGCAAGGTTTGACAATGGATTTTGTTTAGGTGAAGGAAGACAGAAAAATAAGACCATTTGTCCTAATTAATCAAGTCCTTTCAATCAGAACATCCACTTGTTTAGATTAGTAGTATTAATTAGGGTGAATTTGTTTGGTGGTATCCCCTTTGTTGAAGGGTCGACATCCGAACCCTGTCATCACCTAAACCATGCCACAAAATTATTCCTTTCCCTTAAAACAAATTTTCATTAAATTATTATAATTGTAAATATTTTAAATTTGGTAGTATAACAGTAATAAGATACTCCAATTTTTCAAATCAAATTGCCTACTTTTCTATTTGTGTTGTTCCATCTTAAATGACAACTTTTGTAATTGGCTAAAAATGACCAGTTGACCTAACGCGGAATTACCATTTTTCCCTTACTAGACAATTTAATTGTTGTACAATTGGGCTGATTAATAGGATTTGTTTAGAGATAGCAGGCATGTGTAATGATGCGTTTATGGGTTCATGACAGGTCAGCTATATTATGTGTGTGGGTTCTGAATTATTTCCACATTTACGAATTTCAACGTTTCACTTGCATCATTCGCTCCATTCTCTCTCTTCTTATCCTCTCTTCTCTGAAATCTTCTCTCATTTCTCTCCAACACTCCATCACAACCTTCTATTTTCCATTTTTTCCTCGAATCTAATCTTCTTTTACAGCTGAATAAACCCTAATCCGATTGTTTCTTCGCCATTCTCTGGTGTGCTTGTTTTGAAACTTTTCCAACCATTTTTAGATTTGTGCTCTCGTTGTTTTCTTCAAATCCGAAAGTGTTGTTTCATATTTTTATTTCTTTTGCAATTTGATGGTTGAAAATGTTGTATTTCAAGAACTTGTCCTCATGTTTATGATTTAGGCTGGGGATTTGAGTTATTTAGGCATGTTCGAACGTTTAGCTTCACCTACCTACATGAACTATTTAAATTGAAATTTGAACTCATTTTTTATAATTTTTCCACTGATGTGAAATTCGATTGAGCATTTTTCTGTGTGTTATGTTTTTTTGTTCATGTAAAAACCATTGCATGTTTGATTAAATGTCATATTCGTATGTACATTGCCCGCTTTTTATATTTAAACAAAATTTATGTGTTTGTTTCATATTTTTTGGGTTAATTAGTGCCACTGTTGGTTACTTTGAAGCTAAAAGATGCAAGTGTTAACAACATTTTTGTCGATCTGGGAGCTTTTCAATTTCTCTTTCATGTCTTCTTCATAAATGTGTGGCACGATGTCAACAAATAGATCTCTTTTCTAACTATATGTGGTTTCTGGAAAAAAAATTGTTCTTAAACTTCATTCTGAGAATGTTACAGCATTATGTATGTTTGCAAATGTTCATCAGCACTTGTACATTAAGAATGTTCCTCTCCGGTTCATTCTTTAGTTCGATTGAACTGTTGGTGATGTATATTTGAGCCTTCATGTTTTTGGTTATGTTAAATATTCATGTTTAATCGATGTATGCGAGTTTTGAATCTATATTTGTATGCTCCTTCACTATTATGCGGTTTTGCTTTTATATTTTTTGATATTATATTTTCTAGATTAGTTAATACCTAGTCATGTTGATCTTTATCTCTTCACATGTTACCTAATATATGTTTTAAACTAGATCTGCAATCTTTAAAATCATTACCCCTTGTTGTTTGTTTGAGACCCTAACAACTATAATGAAAACCCTAACACGTTGGTGTATGTTCTTAATTTGATGTCTGGAATTTTTATTCATTCTGAAATTCTTTTGATTAAGATGTAGTTGTGATTATGTACCGAGATGTTTATTATAAAAACTCATTTTAATTAACCTATTTTTTAAAAACCAAATGCTTCTTGTTTCTGTTGTTCTTGTAAACTGAATCTTATGATGTCAGCCTTATTTAATCTGGACCATATCATGCCATGACAACTTTGGTGTTGACTCATAACTGATTCTTGAAGTGTTTATGTGGAGTAGTTACCACTGTTGCTATGTTGATGTATGAAGTATTTCGAATGTGTTAAAGTGGCTTTTTTTTTTGCTTTGTTGTTGGTTACTTGATTGTTTTTTTCCACAGCCTGTGGACAAGGGAAATGGCACTGGTAGTTGGGTTAAGGTTGGGAAAGTATCTTTTTCCCTAGGCTTACCCGATACAATCCATAGCAATCTTTCCTTCGATCGTTCTGGTTCATGTGCCGGAGCCTAGTAGCTCTTAGGAGTTGAATGACAACGACGATCAGTTTAGTTCACAGCCGCTTATATACAGTGATTCATGTTTTGATATTCTTACAGGCACCCACTTCACCCCCAATTCAACTTTCTGAATAGACTCAAAATTGGGATGATTCCTCTGTGGTTTGTTCTAAATTATCCCTTATTGTTCTTGAAACTTTAGAAGAATCACCTGAGGATGAAGAGTTTTTTAAACTCTCACCCCAAGCCCTAGAAAATTTTGATTACCACAACATTAAATATGGTGAGCCTGACTTCCACGAGTCTGGGTCACGTTATTACTTTAACTTACCCAAAAAGGTTAGAACAAAAAGGAAACCTAGTTTACAATTCATGCCACGTCCGTTGTTGCGTGAAATGTTTGCAATTCATGACAAAGAAATTGCGGATAACTGGACTCTACCAAAACCAGTTAGCCCAAAGGAATGATACTTCTACATCCCAAGTTGGATCATTCCTTGTTCTTGCTTCTTCAATCAATTTCAATATGTTTATTTTTTTTAATTCCCATGTCCCGAAATCCATTTCTCTGTCATTGTAGGTTAAGATTGTTGGAAAATGAGCATGGAAGTTTGTTGTGGGCCACTTTAGGTTGGAGTAGTCGATTGTGATTACCCTTTGGGAATGGTTATTTTATTTTGGAAATTTATGGATTTTGGACTGTTTATTTTAATTTCGGACTGTTATGGACTATTTTTTTTAAAAATATTCTAGACTCTTTATTTATTTTTGAATTGTTAAGGATTCTTAAGAACTATTTAATTAATCATGGACGTTAATTATTTATAGACTGTTTTAAATTTCTGGACATGTGTGACTGTTAGACTGTCATTTGTGCTTGGGTTAAACTTTAATATTTGGACTTATATTTTTCTAAACTATGTATATTTTGGACTAATATTATTTTGAACTATGTATGCATATGCTAGACTCTTTTTTTTTCATGTCCTAGACTTGTACTTTTTACACTTGTGTACATTCTGGACTAATATTTTTTTATTAAATTGTATATTTTCTTCCATGTATAATATATGCACTGCTCTGATTTGTACAACTGCTATATTATTGACTGATTATAACATTATTGTACATTATCTGAACTGCTAGTTATTGACTGTTAAGAATCATGTTTGTACTTTGGTGAATTTTTGTGTGTGCTTATTATGTGTGGCACTGTGTTATTATGATGTTGAGCGTTGGAATGAATGAACTTTAGAATGAATTAGTTAATTAGAATGCAACTACGTGGTTCCGTCCTTAGACACGACTGAACTTGGTGGGATATTAAACACAATGACATTTAAATGTATGTTATGTATGTGGTATATGTGTGTCATCGATGATGAATCTGTGATTTCTGAGGTTGTGATTCAGATATAAAATGAATTACCTTGCAAGGCATTAATATGATTTATAAACAATTCTGAGATTTTGTGTAGATGTATCGAGTCCTAGCAGCAGGTCTGTGATGATGGAAATCTCTATTTTAAAAACCTTATGATGCAAACATGTTTTTATAAACATAGGATGGCATCAAATGTTATGGGTTGTTCGGTTGCATGTTATTTGATTGTTTTCTAAACTAGCTTAACATCAGTATTTCTATATTTCAAGACTAGGGGTATTATTTTTTGTTTCAAAAACACCATCTTCTATTTTTAAAACTACAATGCATTGCATAAAAAATTATTCCAAAAGGGACAAAACCAGTCACATATTTACAAGGTTACCCTATAAACACGACTCTTCAAACCAAATTGTATGTATACCCTAGAATAATTTTCTAGAAGCACAACCCTACAAAATATAATGAATTGATTTTCACACCATTTCTATACTGATCAGCTGGTCTTCTGCCTTACATGTCCTGCCAATTGCTTGTAAGTGTTCCAAACAACCCCTAAACTATTCAGAGTCCACAAGTAGGTTGTGTGGTACAGGCCCAGCCTTATGAGTCTATCATTTTCCATATGTGGTAATTTGAAATTATCTTCACCCATATCTTTAATAATTTTAATTATTACATTTTGCAAAGATAGAAAATTTTGTCAATTATTTTCTGGTCGTCCCTATCAAATGCATTAACCACATATTTTTAAAGTCCTTCTAGAGTTGTACTAGGGTTTTGGTGTTGTAAACTTTGAATTGATGCAAAAAAAAACCCAAGTCTAGAATATTCAAGTCGGATGATTTAGATGGTTGACACACCTTATTTATATTAAAACTGTGTGAATCAACTACTGCTAGCTTGGAATTATCGGTCATTTGCCAAATTATGTGTTGAGCCATATCCTGCTGAATAAAAATATTTTTGTTAGCCCACGCTTGCCATTTGGTTTTAATTGTCGGAATGACCTCAAAATCAATTTTTTCCTAATGCAATATCTATTTATAGACTTAATAGGAGTTAAAACCTAATTTCCTAGTAGAGCCCATTTTGATAAATTATATAGTGTCCCTGGGGTACCATGAGCATCGTATCCTCCGTGATATTTTGTGCATATTATATTGTACGGATGTTTATTATATTATGTAAGATTGTGCATTATCATATTTTGATTGTGATTATTACATAAATATTGTATTCAAAAATAATATTCTTGAAGTGCACATTCTACATATAAACAATATACAGTCATGGTACCCCAGGGGTACGGTATAAGAATTGCCTCGTTTATACTGCTATACCTGGCTAGAATGTATTCAACATAAGGGAAAACTCCATTTTCCCCATAAAAATAACAGTACCTTCTAAGTTGATAAAGGGTGTACACACATACAATGGTCAATTTTGGAATGTAATGACTATTTTGGGTGTTTCTATATGGGTCAGATTTGCTTAGGGCTAGGATGTACCTAGTTGTAGCCTCGGTTAAGCAGATACACTTCTCATCAATATGTATAATATTGTGCATATCTTTGAACTGCATGTTGCATTCAAATTTTTTACGGCACCACTCCAATATGTTTTCTTTGCATGTCGTTGTTAGGCAGGAGTGTACAAAATTTGTGTGGATTCTTACTCCCTTACTTGTCACAACCCTATGTAAGCACTAAACTTTTTTCCAATTTGCAGCTCCGCCGCTATACTTCTGAGGATACTTTTTGAACTTAATGGTAAGGCCATTTGATACAGGGCGAATGCCTGTGAAGATTGAAGAAACGATGGATCACCGTAAAGGTTCGATACAGTTTTGAGTATAACTTTTGCGTCTGGAATCTAAATCAGGTAAGTCCGGATGCGTTGGAACCGCCTCGATGAGTACTATTAAAGACACTGCTACAATAGGAGGCAGGGTGTTTGTTGGCCATTTGAGATCGTTTAAGGCCTCAAAATGGTAATTTACTATTTTTGAGTGTTTTCCAAAAAATATTTTATTCGGAATTAATTCCAAATTTCCTTTTTTATCATTCGAAGGTTTCATTATAGCATTTAAAGATTTCTTGTACTATTCATAGATTTTATCATTTATAACAATATTTTTTTGAGAACGAAAACTTAGGGTTTGTGCTTGCACCCTTAATTATGCTTCAAGATTCGTGCTTGTGGATCCCTTTTGTTATTTTGACTGCGTCACCATCAAAGCCTCTAGATCTATCAGTTTATTACCAGCTTCGAGTCAGCTATGTTGCCTTGACCGAGCATTCACATCTTCACCATTTTCGAGCTGATCATTTACCCTTGCCCATATTGCACTACTTGTGCGGATTGTGAAACCCCATGATGATGATGTATGATTATTCCGTTTGTATCTTGCAACCGAAATTTTGCGATTTGTTGCTTTTATTGGTCGATTAAATTTTGGCCAACCATCACAGCTTTTCCATTGTAGGCTCCATGAAAAGGATGATGAAGAGGGACCCAGGATATTTATGGACAATTTTTAGAAATGACCATGTCTGATTCAAATCTGAGAGCCTTTAATATAATGTTTGTTTTTGGAATGTATTGAATGATGCCTTTATATAGAGTAAATATTCCTCAAAAGTGGTGTAAAATGTTTTTTCAAAATTTTCTCTAAAATTTCACTTTTGGAACCAAAAATGAAATTTTGGAGGGAAAGTTTAATTTTAATAGGGCTGTAATTTTTTTTATTTACTGCTCGCGGGTAAGTGATGACACCTGACACCAGTAAGGTTTTCATCACATCACAACACTTTTTTTTCCAGTTTTTCGCTGACTTTTGAAACTATTCCTTTTTTCACTTGAATTTTCTTCCTCTGAAATATAACCTGAGATTAAGTTATTATAACAAGTTACTCACATATACCAGAAGAAGTAAATTTTAGAATAAAGTTTATAATAATAATAACAAAATCTTATCTAATAGTAATATATTTATGTATAAAAATGGCAAACACACATGTTATCTTGGGTATGTAATAATCAGTGATGGATCTAGACTAATTTTTTAAAGGACACATATGTATTCTATAATATATATATATATATATGTGTGTGTGTGTGTGTGTGTGTGTATTTAAGGAAATAGAAACCTTTTCCTTGTAGGAAAGGTTATAGATGGATAGTTACCTTATAAAATTAGTTTTAATTAGGTTAAGGTAAATATTCTTAGGTTAGAATCATTTTCCTTTTCTTGTTGGTCTTTGGTCTTTCTAGCCCTATATATTGTAACTCTTATCATTGATTAGAAGTGTCATTGATGTGATATCAATGCACCATTAATAAAGTCGTTTATATTTTATCATGGTATCATAGCCTAAAATTCTGAAACCTAAACCCTAAATTTTCCTCTATCATTTCCTCGAGCTGCCGCTTCCACCAACGACCTGGAGTGACATCTACGCACCGTTGTCACTTTGACCGTAACTCACCACCAAATCACCGATCGCCACCGCGGGTTCGGTGTTGCTGAAGTCGCCTATCTGATTTGCTATTTTTTATCCCGTGGACACCGCACGTGACTTTCATGCGCCACACCTGAACCGACGTGTCACCGCCTTGATTCTCACGTGCCACTGTGCCATTACCTACCTAATTTTCCGTGCTGCTACCACTTCTGGTCACCGTCGATTTGCGTGATTTATTGCCATTGTCGAGCTCCCGCCACCGTCAAAAGTCACGCGCCGCTGCCCGAATGCTGCTGCTACTTGTTTATTTTTGTCCACCAACCACTACATCTCTCTGTCAGGTTTTCACGAGCGTCCGATTGCTTTACTGATCCAATTTTCCACCACAAATCTGATCTGATCTTGCTACTATGTCGTATCCTGAATCTGATGTTGTTGCTACTATTCATAATGAATTTAAATACTGCTCTACCGGCTGCTAATGATACTGCTATTACTGCTACTTCTGCCGCTATTGAAGTTGAATCTCATTCTATGGTGATTTGTTTTTGTTTTTTAACGATTAGGAATTTCATAATTTTTTTGCAAGTTGAACATTCTTGATCATCATTCTTCAACTTGAGGGATGGTGTTAAGGAATAGAAACCCTTTCATTGTAGGAATAGTTGTAAATGGTAGTTAACCTATATATTGTAACCTTCATCCTTGATGTGAAGTGTCATTATTGTGATATCAATGCACTATTAATAAGGTCACATATATACATACATACATATATAATTGGCTTAATTATTTCATATAATAATATATATTTATTAAATAATTTTATGTGAAATGAAAATATTTAAACTAACATTATATAAACATTAATAATTAGTATATAATTTTTAATGGATGAATTTTTTTGGAAGACATTTTTTGAATTTTAAAATCTAAACCTAATTAGTAAAAGAATAACTAACT
This sequence comes from Rubia peregrina, assembly GCA_032355705.1. Lineage (NCBI taxonomy): Eukaryota > Viridiplantae > Streptophyta > Magnoliopsida > Gentianales > Rubiaceae > Rubia > Rubia peregrina. Next base: position 12,026 of record JAULKK010277464.1, read on the forward strand.
TTACAAATTTTCATTAATATATTACTTTTACATTATTCAAAATCCCATTAGTCCTCTTGATAGTTTTTGTTCATGATTTTTTTAAAAAAAATTATGAATTAATAATTTTTAATTCTAGCTTAAACATTGTACTTTTTAAGTTAAATATTGGAATTTTATTTTTAATTATTATATTTTTAAATTTAAATAATATAATTTTAATATAATATAATTTTATCAATGTTTTCAAAAACATCTTATTGCATATTTAACACATTTAATATGTATTACGGAACTTACGCTCTCTCTAACTTCTAAATTCTCTCCTCCTCTCTAACTCTTCACTGTACAACTGGTCGATAATGGCTAGTTTCTTTTTTTTAAACTCCGATCAACTCCAACTAGCAGCTCAGCCTGGTTTCGGGCTAAGCTCCGCCGCTAAGGCGGCTCCTTCTTGAAACACAACCAACTCTAGCACTCAAAATGCTATTAACCCAGCTCGTTCCTTTGCCCAAACTGTTGCCCAACAATCTCCCCCAATTGCCTCCACTTTACCATCAATCCCTAACCTAACACTGATTACTCAACACAAAGGTGAACTTTCATGTCTCTACTCCCTTGAACAGATTCATAGATTGGCTGCCCCCTACAAGAATGCGCTGATAGGAAATTTCCCCAAAGGTAGGCCTATCATGGAGAAGATCGAAGATCATTTTTGGACATTCGGTTTTACAGGTAAGTTCCAGGTAGGTGCTTTAGACTTCAAGAATATTTTGATTAGATTTCAAAATATTGAACATTTTTAGAGATGCTGGATTAAAGGTGTATGGTCTCTATTGTTCTGGTCTGGGTTACCATTATGAATGTTCCTCTATATTATTACAATACTGAATCCATTTAGGCTATTGGGCACCAGATTGGTGTTTTCATGAAAATGGACCTTGCCACTGAAAATCTCACTTGGCCTTCTGAACGCAAAATTTGTGTTGATTTGGATCCCCAAGAACCTATCCCCTCCACCATTAGACTCGGTCCAATTCAGGATAATGAGAAATACAATCTCGAATTTGAGAATCTCTCATCTTACTCTAATCACTATAGAAATATTGGTCATGGTCAGGCAAAATGTAGGATTCTACACCCTAACATCTTGCCTAAATCCATCCCTAAACCTATTACTAAGACCACCCCAGTTTCCCCCTAATGGACACCTCCCAAACATAATAATATTTTTGCTTCTTCTGGGTCTCTCAGAAACAGCAAGAAGCTATGAATAAGGAATGTAGTACAAATGATGTCAATAGGATGGCACATGATTACCTATCCACAGAGATTATACCAAGCCCTCTGAAGTTGGACAAACAACCATCCCTTCAAACTGATAATCTTGAAGAGCCTAAGCAAAATATATAAAAAAAACTCACAGATAATCCTTCTTCTACTGACACTGTTTCTCCAAAGCCTATTACCACTGAAATTACTGATTCTTCTTACTCTCAGGAAATGTTTAATAACTCTTTACTCTCTCTTATTAAAGCTGATAGGTCTCTCTCCAATTGATGGTGTGGATTGGAATAGCCCTCAAAACCTTTATCTCAGGAGCAGCCCTATTGTTGAAAATAGGTTTGCCATTTTGAATGACCAGGAAAATGATCATATATCTGATCAAGAATCTGAAGAAAGTGTCTTGCTTCAGGTTAACATTCACCAAGTAATTGAACATAAGTTGGTTGTCAACATTAACACTGATAAGTCTAGGAAGAGAACTATTTTCAATAGGGTTAACACAATGAACTTAAGATCATCATCAAAAGGTAAATCAGCTGGTTTAGATGTCTAGTAACACTCAAAAGGTTAGATGGCTTGTATGGAATATTAGAGGAATCGACACCTCCTTGATCAGACTTAAAAACTGATCCAAATCCATGCCATTTATTTACTTTGTATAATTAAACCCAAGCATGAGGTCAGTCATGGAGATTCATATAGGTCCAAATTACATTTCCAACACTCCTACTACTCCCAATTATCTAACATCTGGGTATTTTGGAATTTTGATATTGAGATAGATGTAATTTCTTAATCTTCATAGTTCATCCATTCCAAAATCATGATCTCTCCTTTTCAACTTCTATTACTGATATGAAAGTGTTATGGATCCCTCACACCCGAGGCTAATGTTGATAATATGTATATTGGGGGTTTCAATGCCATAACATCTATTTCTAAATATAAATGACCCAATTCCCCTAACAGGAATATCATAAGACACTTTTCTAATTTCATTAATAGAAATAAGCTTAGTGAAATCGTTACTGTAGGCAATACCTTTACCTGGTCTAACTTCAGGCGTAAGGGCCTGCGGGGGCGCGCTATCACGCGCATGCCGCACATTTTTCCATATGAGGGCGTGTTTTGCCCAGTCTTCAGGCGCGGGCCTGCGGTTTTGAGCGCTGGCCATGCGTTTGATTTTGCTTCACCCGGTCGGTCGGCCGATCTTTGCATCGCTATGGGTGAACCATTGATCAATTTTGAGAGTTATTGTATTCGATTTTATAGTGCTCGAGAAGACAAATCCTATGGTGCCATCCTTGGAGGCTGGTTCTTCTCGAATAATTCTCAAAACTTGGTTCAAGCTTCCGGATCACAATTCCTCCGCTTCTTTGTCTTCCTTCTTCGATCCTTTTATCTTCTACCACGTTTGACTCGTGGCCTTCAATCTTCTACCATCCTTGCGAATGGCCTTCAATACAC
>JAULKK010277475.1:0-14758 GCA_032355705.1 Rubia peregrina
TTTAGTTTAGTTCTTTCCTGGAAAAGAATGGCTTAGTGATTGGAGTTGTTACATTTTTGTGTACTGTGACGTCATTTTTAGTTCGGACAAGAATCACACACGCACCAAAGGGCACCACCACGTGATGCTGTTTTATGTTATCCACATTTTCCCATCAAGTATTAGTTTCAAAATATCGAGGGCTGAGAGTTAGTTTTGAAAGGTTCTGTTGAGTAAAAAAGGTTTCTGAATATTTTTGAGGTCTCCACATATTTAGAAGTGGTGTTTTTAAAAAAGTACTCGACATTTTCAGTTTATTTTATTGTTTGAACTTCAAGTTGGTGAGATTTCAAGTTAGAAATGGTTACAGCAATCATTGACAATTTTCATTCCTATAATTCTTATGGTTAGATTTAGCTATTTAGATTTTTTAAATTATAAAATTATTAAAATTTCGTTACAATATATAAAAACAATTATTAAGTTATTTCATTAATTATAAAACAACCACACACAACTATTATCAGTGTAAAACATTGGTACTTCCTTCGTCCAAACCAAATCTGCACATTTTTTATCAACGTTTTCAAAACATGTTTGACCATAAATTTTAACTAATACATAGACACCAATATCATCATGTGATATTGTATTTTCTAAATGTCAAATATTAGCACGCAATTAGTATATGCAAATAAAATTATCTTCGATAAAACATGATCTGATAAATTTGACCAAAAAGTGTACTCCCTCTGTCTCAGCCTAAATTATCCACCAACCTTATAATACTATTTTCTATCAAAGTTTGACCGCATATTTGAATAGACATATGAGAAATAATAATATCGTATGTGATATTGTTTAATTCGTCTTTACATGTAGTTTCTAAATATCAATTTTTTATTTACCATTATTGTACGTAGTTAAACATATTAATGGTCAAACATGTTATACGAACGATGTGTAATAATTGGGCTGTAATTTGGGATGAGCCGGAGGGATACTCCCTCTGGTTTCTTAACATTGTCCTTTTTTTGGACATTTTCTCAAGCCATGTTTGACCACCGATAACATGAAAAAAATTGCGGTCAAACGAGGCCAAGTTTAAAAACAAGAGGGAGTACTATACAAGATCAGTATAGCAGTATAGCAATTACTAGGTAATACCCGTGCCGATGCACGGATCTATAAATAAAATTATATAATCAATAATATAATTTATAGTTTTAATAAATAATAAAATTATGTTATATTTATATGACAATTGTACACACTATGTCGTATTTAGAATAAATTTTATAGTTATTAATGTAATAGATAACACTTGTACTAATGTACGGATTTATTACGAAAATAAATTTATAACATAATTTATAGCTCTAATAGAATTTTGGTATATCTATATGAGAATTACACACGATGCAGTATTTAAAATAAATTAATATATCTCATAATATTATATGAGTCTGCTTGAAAGACAAATTAGAAGAAATCAAGATAAAAATTGTGGGTTGCATTATTCGGGTCATAAATTTATAACTACTTCACGTTGCATAATAAATTTTTAATATTGCAATTAAAATCCTTTAACTTTTTATAATTCTAATTCAATCCCGTCTTTTCATATGCTTAGAGAAATGCGATCTTTTCCAAAAAAAATCCATAATATTATATATATATATATGTATCTTTAAAATGAACGCATCTTTGCCGTCATATAATAATTAATTATTTTATATTTATGTGAAAATAAAATATATATTTCATATAGGAAAATATTAACTTTAATCTAGAAATAATTTATATTATAAAATATATAGTGATAAAAATATGAAATATTTGTTGATAATGAAACACTCATCATTAAATAAAACTTGAATGATCTATTTTTAGAAAGGAAATGGCAAAGCTATTCATACTTATAAAGGTGGTTGTAATATAACATATATTACATATAAAAAAAACTAAAATTAATGTTGAAATTTTATGTTAACTAAGTTTATTGTGAAATTTAAGTTAGAGTGGGTTTCGTGACAAACAGCCTGTCCAGAAACTTATGGACAGTTCACTATATTTTATCTTATACACTGCATTTGTTAAATTACATACTAAATTTAAATTTGTAAAAATATTTTTTATATTATGTAATATATATTTTCACATTCAAATTCACATTATTACTTGTTTTAAATTTTAAGATAAAATATTAAAATTTTATGAAAAATTACAACATTTAATGTAAAAGGTGCAGTGGACTGTCCATAAGTTTCTGAATAGACCGTCTTTCCTGAGACTTTCTTTTTAAGATATACAATGTATGAAGATATGTGGTGGATACTTCACAATTTAATGAGACCTTATCCAACAAATATAAATTATAAATCTATAATATATTGAAATTATAGTATATATTAAGAGTTTGTCTCTTGAAAGATACTTTTTTCCATAAATTATGGAAAGACGAAATTCAAAACTGTAAATTATAATAAATGGAAAAAAATTGGCTGCATTAATCTGATCATAAACTTATAACTATTGCATAATAAATTTTTAATATTGCAACTATTTTTTTTACCTTTTTATTATTCTAATTACACCTCATCTTTCCATAAACATACGGAAAGAAGGTCTTTCCCAAATCTGTCATATATTAATTTTTTTAATAAATAATTATTTACTTACTAATTGGTACTCCTATTTGTAAATTATGCATGTGCAATGCACGAATTATGAACGAAAAAATAACATAATTTATACTTTAATAAATGATGATTTTTTTATATTTATAGGAGAATAATTGGCAATGCACAATATAAAATAAATTATTATTATTATAATTTATTTATGAAAAGGAAGAAAATATAATATAAATTGTTATTTTTTGATAAATAAAAAGTAATAATTTTATATATAAACGAAAACAATATATGGAGTATATGTATTTGATAAAGATTTTTTTAAAAAAAATTTGTATAGAAATACTATAATTTGTGAATAATGTAGTGATAAAAATATTAAATACGTGTTAATAATTAATCTATAATTATATAATTAAATTTATAAACTTATATATCTTTTAAAAGAAAATATTAAATTATTCTTAGTTATGAATAAAATAAAAATATTAGTATTTTCTATACTAATTGAAATTTCCGTACTTAAATACAATGGATTTGAACGATTGAAAGTTGCTATGAGAATTTGAACCTTGTTTAAAGTCACTATTAAAATTCTACTGAAAACTTGATTTATTTATGATTACAGTAAACATGGTTTATGACCAGCTAAATTATTAGAGATACGAAGGAAACATTTGTTCAAGAGGCGTTGAAAAGAGATAGACTAATGCATGCACTTTTAAGATTTTGAAGCATGCATTAATTAAGGGTACATTTATGTTGTAAATATATAAATTAATAACATAATCAATTTAGTAGAAAATTATTGGTAAAAAATGGTGGATTGATAAATATCTCATAAGCATCAATTGAATGGAGTTGAATTGTTGAAAAGGTGCCGGTAAAAAAAAAGAAATACAATCATTACAGAATAGACACACATTAATTGAGGTATATTTAAATTATCTAGGATAGAGGATTATTAAGTACAAAAATATCATTTAAATTTTTTAAAGCTTACAATGAGATTTCAATTCAAATTGCTTCTTAACCATATTTTCTGCACGTGCTTTGTTACGGTGGTTTAAATGCTATTGGAGTAATGCATATTTCCAAATTTCTTATATGTTTATAAATGGCGAATATCACAAACTTGTGAGTTCCATTGATTATCACTATCAGGATGAGTTCAATCTCTCTAAATCGCAAATGGTCCATTTGTTTGCTCTCTCTCTCTCTCTCTCTCTCTCTCTCTCTCACATCAAGCAAGAATGGACAAATTCAATGCTCACTTAAAATTAACACAGAAGCGGTGCTACATAGTATTATCTGATGATGCAAGTCTTGTGCTATTTCTTTATGTAAATATATTACTGCATAGGTTCTCAGTCCACCTGTGTGTTTGTTCAATGCTCATTGAGTGAATTACTTTATAATCTAAAGGAGAACTCTGATAGAGGGTATCATTGCCATTGTATGGGAGTGGAGAAGCAAATACTGGATTTGCTTTAAGTTAAAGCATTTAAAGGATTGATCCCTGTGATTCAGAATTATTTATCAAACAAAACATACCTAAGAATGTATTCTAAAAGTGAACATGTAACTAATATAAACTGAAAAGCAAAACGACATTCCATATTTACTCATCAATAGTACAGTTCATGATAAACTGATCAATAGTACAGTTCTGATATTATTTCTAGCCTGAGTTGATATTAACTGAACCTGTAAAATTATTTAAGAGTAGCTTGTGCACCGAAAATAAGGTAAGACTTAACAATCAATAAACACCAAAACCATGTGCACTGTAAACAATAAATATGATACTGCAACCCTAAGTAAATGTCAATGGAGATGAAAAACATTACAGGGTGCAGCAAAAAAAAGTTGAATTTGCAAGCCTAGAACACTCGACACATATGAAACCATGAACATCAAGAAGTAAAAAAATAAAAATAAAATGCTGAATTTGTATACTACTCAGAAATTTTGTTTTCAACTACCATTGTGAGCTGCCCATTGTAGCAAGAGAGCCAAATAAAAATGAACATGTAATACTTATGATATATATTGTTATAACTTGAGGAAGACGAACAAATATTTCATGACCAACTGCATCCACATTATAAGGAAAGACAGACATGTGATTACTCACCTCCAAGCAATCATATGATAATCGCCTACAGCTGCAAACAACAGTAGCATGATAAAGTGGTTGCCGACATATGATGCATGTAGGAGATCCTTCACAATTAATATCAAGCTCATCAGTAATAATATACCAAAATAATAATGATATAGCACAAGTCCAAAGTCAAATAATATACCTCTCAACATGATTAGGATTCTTCCTAGGCAGCAAGAGGGAAGAACAGACAGCACCATTTTTCAAAAACCGCTCTTTCCAAGTCTTCTCCTTATCATATATTCGAAACAATTCAATATTCAAGAAGCCTGAAATTTTGGAAATTGATCCAACATAAGTCATTCACAGAATTGGGAGAGAAAATCTACTCAAGTAAGATGTCTTACATGGCTTTCTAGCAAGGATTCTTCAAGATAACCAATAATAATAAGCATAGAAGTAAAGCCACCGGAAACAAATGAGATGAACCTTAAAACAATAGTAATCATAGGTGAAGGAAATTGCTTCAAATATTCCTAAGCATGAACAACACTGTTATTAATTCGGTGCTTGAAAAAATGATCCACCTGCACAAAAAAGATAAAAGAAGTCAGTGTTGCGAAGAGTTCATGGAAACAAATAACTGGATAAGTCTTAAAGGAATAAATCATTGTATTCCAACAGTTTGGTGCTATATCAAGGATGATCAATCATCTCAATCATAAGAGCATATGTCATGGTGGCACCAGCACAAAGAAGCTAACTGACAAAAGATTTATAAATTAAAGACTTAAAGAAAGACAAAATAAAAATATTTTTCAACGATATCTTTTTAGAGCTCACATCTATAATTACCGACTCACCAGTCACTTCCTCAAACATCACAAACGAATGAATGCCAAAAAAACCCGACAACACTCTTTGATGCGGCCCTGCAACAATACAACACGATAAAGAACCAGCAAACGAAACTCTCAATTCAATGGTAACACAACGCGAAACCCTTGAAGAAATGCCGAACCCTGAAAAAAATTCAAAACACGAGACACAAAAACATCACGCCATAACAGAAAACTTTCAAAACATCACAGTATCAACCTGCACATTAGCCTGCTGAGGGTGATCGATTTCCAAGCCAGAAAAAAAACATTACATGCCTAGAACTTGCACCCTTAACATGTCCCAAGACATCTGCAGTAGAAGATTTACATTCAGCATATATTAGAGAAATACTAAAAAAGGAAATACAGTTTAAAAAATAATGAAACATGATTACCTATTAAATAGTCTTCATCCAGCCTCTTCGACACAATAGCTTCAAATGGTGCGAAATGGAACCTGTAATGGGTATTGCAACACCATTAGTGTTTTTAACCGCACCTAAAGATGAATCAACTATGCCTTTAGTGAGTGTGAGTGATTCGAGAACACCTGAATATCCATTAGAAGTTCTCCCTTCAGTGCCTGCCTTTTGCTTTGAAGGAAAGGTCAACCTGATTCTACTTGCAAGACGTGAAAATGCAGCCTTGACATAGTTTCCATCTTCAGAGCCAGGTGTTGTTGGCTGCAAAAATTTCAGACCTTTGGGCCAGGCTATGGCTGATAAAGCCATCTTAGGGGATGCCTCATGCAATGAACTATCACGTTGAGCGGCATTGGTCTTAGGAGGCTCAGTATCAGAGCCGATTTGAGAATTAGCACTTGCTAACATTTCTGAGGCATGATCTATCCTGCAAGGCAACGAAAATGGCACTTCTTAACAATATAGGAAGAAGCCTCTCCTCATAACAATTACCATGGTAGAAATGAGTGTAACACGGAGCTTATATTTCAATCTTAGTAGTAAACATGTACAATTTGGAGACAAAAATCCAATATAATCTGTTCATGTAAAGACATAAATTAATCCTATGAACAATGTAGAACCAAATAAGCACCTGTCTTTTCCTAAATCGAGTCGAAGCTATACAATTAAGATAGTTGATCTAACACACCGTACATGCGATTATGCATAAGAATTAGATGTTCATCTGGAAATTCAACATGCAAAGATAATCATTTTCAATTCTAATAACGCTATGAATCGAATCAGTCTCATAAAATCAATGCAATAAACTTTAACTGCATCCATCACCAATGTTACAGGCTAATCAAGCACAAATCATAGTCCTGAACTCATCGAGGAAAGATCTAGCAAGAAGATTATTAACGTGGAGCATAAAATATCATCAATTCATTGAAAGGCTGCAGCATCCATATCAATGTCCTCGTGGGTTATCAACTTACCATCACAACATCAAAACCAAAGGACACGAAAAGGAGGGGAAAATTACCTCCCCATTCAATTTTTGAATGGCACTATTCGAAACCCAACCCTAGGATTTACCCATCACTCTGTCCATTGGATTTTAGCTGCAATAATCAGTATTGTTAATCCAAGTATTATCAAGAGGATGGAATTGAAAGGAAAACGAAGTTACCTTTGCTCAGTTTCTCCCTCACCAGCCTCACGTATTCAACAGGAGAATTTGTAAGCGGTAGAATTCTCTAGAAAAGAGGAGGGGAAAAGACGAAGGAGAATGAAGAAGAGAAGCGATCCACATCATTATTGTAGACTCCTCGGTTTAGAATATTTTGGAACAATAACATATTAAATGCAGAAACTTTTTAGCTATTAAACACAATAAGCTAAATATATATAAATCAATTCTTTAGAATTATTTAATTTGAAAGGCTGATGTGGCAAAATATGGGAGTACCACTTGTCAAAATGGTTGCTCTTTTAGTTAATACTATAGATTTTTCATAATGTATATTTTGAAGTATGAAATTGTGCATTATATCCTTGTATTTGTTTATTTTACGTAAATGTGTATTGTATGTGCTTATTTTAAACACGACATAAAATGATGCTTAGAAGGTGACTTGATGGCATCCAAAGTGTTAGTAGCATGCTAATAATGAGAATTAGTTATGTGAGAAGTAATCAAATTGTTCGAATAACTAAATTTCTACCACTGACATGAAAAATTGTATCATAAGACAATTTAATCATATTAATACAATCAAATATTACACAATACATCAAGAGTCATCAGTGAAATATAACAAAAAATATTACACAATATTTAAAGAATCATCAACAAAATGTAGTACAAAAATGTATACCACATCACGATCGCGCGGTGTCATCCCGCTAGTCTACCATAGAAGGCAGAGTTTCAGAAGCACCCGGGAATACAGTAGCCACTACTGAGGAATTAAGCAGAGATTCTTTAATAGCAGAACTAAGTGAGCAACACGGGGAATAGAAGAACATAATATTGACACACTAACAAAAGCAAAAATCTCAAAATAATAATGGCAAAATCCCAGCAATGTGCAAAAGAACTAGAATAAAATCTTAAACAATGCTGTGAAGATACTCCGTTTACAAAATTTCCATGAGGATGCTAAGGTGTTTAAAGCCAATAAACATGAAGAAAGAATATGGAACTACTGTCTCAATTCAGCTTTCTTCTTCTGCCAGAGCCTGTCAAGAGCACTGTCAGCATCTCCCTGCAAAGGACTTATTCAGTACCTAAATATGTGTCTCATGATCCATACTCATGGCCAATTTTTACAAAAACATCGAACTAGAACCTCAAAATCAAGAAAATGAGCAGATAACACACCAAACATATATTGAAACCATAAACTAATGATCCAATTGAAGTCGAGGATAACTAATTTATGTGCATACGGATGCAAGACAATTTGATTGGAAGGAAAATAAAGCACTTAGTCAGGGTTTAAGCATTGTCTTCATAATAAGCCATTCATCAATGAGTCAGCAGAACCGCTACAATACATCATACCACATTTACCATTCGATCGAACATCATAAATCTACCAACATGATTACCACAACCAAATTCATTAGGAAATCACTATCACGCAGGCAGCTCCACATTCAAATAAAACGGACATGAGCTCAACATTGTGAAGCAAACATTGTTTTGAAAAAATTATCCAGACTTACCCGCGTGAAGCAACAAACAAACCAGAGTAGTTACCTGCGCACGGATATAGCCGCAAAGTGCAAAGGTGGAGTAGGCGCCCGTGTAGATGCCATTAGCATCGAGATGGCCAACATTGATCTGAACAGAAGCGTGGTCCTTGGATGTGATCAGCCTATTTGTTGCTGAACTGCACTCACCACACAACTTCCCACATTATAATTATCTCACGAAGATAAATAACACCAAATAAAAACAACAAAGCATACCACTTCCTAGGAATATAAAGATCCATGTTTTGTCCCTCCTCGTTCTGCATCTTGCTGAAATTGATGAATAGAACACAAACTTCAAAATCAACCTGACCAAATCAGGGATTTACACATAATTAGAACATGTAAACTTCTCCTATTAGAATTACCAGTCGATAGATCATATGTAGACATTATTTCTATCTATATTTTTCACGAAACCCAGAAATTTTCTTCGATCCCATCCCAAAACATCAGATGAGCACTTAATTTTCACTCACAATCGAAGTTGGGTTAATATCAGAAACTAACAGAAAATTGAATTGATAACGAAAATCCATGAGCCATAATGAACTGAAAATTACCGGTAAGATGAAAAGACGAAAGCGCTGCTAGAAAGGGCGAAGAGCTTTCAAGGATAGAACTTCAGTTTATATATGAGTTCAGCCTACAAAACCCTAAACCTTAATTTTATACTATTATATTTACTCCGTGAAAATATTTTGAATCTGTATGTTGAAAGACGGTATTTCCATAACTTATTCAAATATCAACCTTTAAATTACAAATTTGAAGAAATAAAAATTTAAAAAAATTAGATTTTTAGGTCATAAAATTATCACTTTTACATGTTGCATAATATATTTTTATTATTACAACTAAAATTTTGTACCTTTCTATGATTCAAATTCAATTCGGTCTTTCCATATACCTATGAAAATACGATTTTTTCCAATACTTTACCAAATATGTTTTCCTTCAGGGTGAACACTGTGAATAAAGTATAGTTTGGACCAATTCCAAAATAAAGTATCGTTTGGGCTTAATTTTTTATGAGTTAAGTGTTAAAATGACCCTGACTTTGGATTAAAAGTGTCAATATAACCCTACAATTTCATAAAGTGTCAAAATAATTTTTGACTTGTTTGACTTTTTAGTCAGCTGATTTATGCCCGAATTTTAAGGAAAAGGACTATTTTGCCCTTGAATTAAAAAAGGGTCTAAGTGCTAAAATGACCCTGACTTTAAGATGAAAGTCCCAATATAACCCTCTAATCTTAGAAAACACTAAAATAATCCTTGACCATGTTGACTTTTTAGTCAACTAGTTTACTGTCAGAATAAGGTGAAAATACCGTTTTACCTTTATTTAAAAAAAAGAAAAGGAAAAAGTCACAAAATATGAAATGTTGTTCTTGGCCCTTACTTTATTTCTCCTTTTCTCCTATTTTCCTCTTGTAATTTCTATTATTCCCCAAACTTTCTCCCCGCTCCACCCTTCTTCCTATTTTCTCGTTTCTCCTCTGCCTGACCGCCGTCGAAACTCCTTCGTTTCTTCCTCCATGAATACCACATCCAGCGCCTCCCCATCGCAGGTAAAAAAAATCTCCGTCGTATGTGAACCCTAGGTCGAATTTGGGGCAAATTAAAAAATTGGAAAATTGGGCATGACTTAAAATTGATATTGATGTTGTTTTGTTGTGATTTCATCATTACAGCCTCTTCAAAATGTGTGAAGGGCCCTTACACAATAGTTCAAGCAGGACTATTTCAATTTTTAAAAAAATACAGGGGAAGTACTATGAGGTACTAAAATTGATATGGGAAGCTTCCGGCGATGACAGCGACTAAAATGGGGAGATGCCACGACTTGGGTTCGGTGAGGAGTGAGGAAGGGAAGAAGACGCGTCTTCATTTTATTAACTATGTGATGAAATAACTCTGTCTTTATATCGGAAGTGCAGATATAAACCTTACTTTATTAACTATGTGCTAAAATAATCATGTATAACTCTTAGGGATATTTCAGCCAAAAAATAGATTTTAGTTCAAGGGTATTTTAGTCATTTCCTTTTTCTCTTCGCCATAATTTACACGGTCAACGTCGGAAAGATGGACTTTGGGTATATTGGCACAATTTTTTTTCAAAAGTTAGGGTTAGATTGGCACATACAATAATAAGTTAGGGTTATTTTGCACTTTCTGATATTGCAGGATTATATTGGCACTTTCTGCCTAAAGTCAGGGTTATATATGTAAATAACCCATTTTTTAAAGAGTAAATCATATTTTCAGTTGCTATAATTTTACAAAATTCCACTAATTGTAATCATTGAGTTCGTTTCTTGAAAGACGATTTTACATAAATTATGAAAATAGGAAGGTTTAAACAGTAAAGTAGAAGAAATTAAGATAAAAATTTTGGGTTCCATTAATCGGCCCATAAACTTATAACTAATGCACGTTGCATAATAAATTTTTAATATTACAACTAATACCTTTTACATTTCTCTAGTTCTAGTTCAACTCCCTCTTTCTATAGGTATGTGGAAAGACGCTCTTTCCCGACACTTTGCCTTAATCATTTACTTAGAAAATATAATTAATCAATCTAGTAAATTTAATGGGAGGGTCTTCTTTAGGACCATCTAACAGTTATACCAATCATATCAAACCTCATTTTTATAATTTTTACGGTCAAATTACAATAATTATATTTCAAGATACATTTTTAAAAAGTTTTAAAAGTTATAGAAAGCTCACTACAATAAATGAAAACTGATGCAGGGCGAATGTCAGCGGAAATTGAGGAAGCGATGGATCGCCGCAAAGGTTCGTTATGGTTTTGAGCATAACTTTAGTGTCTGGTATCATAATCAGGCAAGGACGGTGTCGTTGGAATCGTCTTGACGAGGAGAACAATGAACAATGTTACACCATGACGTAGGGTCTTTTTTTACATTTGAGCTCGTTTAAGGCCTCAATGGTAATTTGTCATTTTTACTATTTTCATATTTTAATTTTATTTCTGATTTATTTTTTAATTTCCTTTTTTATCAGTTCAGGGTTTCATTATAGTATTTAAGGTTGTCTTGTACTATTCAGATATTTTATCTTTCATAATAATATTTTCGATAATATTTTCTCTCTAGTGGACTCTAAAGCCAAAACCTAAGGTTTGTGTTTGCAGCCCTTGATTGTTCTTCGAAGATCTGTGTTTGCATATGTCTTTTGATATTCTGATTGCGTAAAAAACAAACATAAAATCATCTCATAAACTATATTAATTATAAAAACAATTTCAATTAACAATTAGACGTTTCAAAACAAGACTTTGGGATATTTGAATCACTCCATTCATCGTTCTTTTTTTAAAACACATGTTATAGTGGGGTTTGGCAAACCCCTACTCGTTCATTAATTTAAAAGAGAAAGTACACAAAAACATGGGGACATAAAGCTTTACCTCAAGGAAGTAGTCACCGACTCCAAACAAATACATCATCGCTATCAAAACTATAGAGGCGATGAATTTTAATTCGTGGAATCAAGGAAAATATACAAAGATATTCTACATATGTCTAATGTACAAGCAAGAGATAGCGTCCATATGGATTTCCCTAGATCTCTTTCGACAAACCTGCAAAATCAAATTGCAATCGTCGCGAGTGAGTCCGCTACACTATTCGCTTCTCTGTAGTTTGAATGTGAATATGTTCATACCCTTAAGGTATTTTCATATGTTCCAGGCTTGTTCAACCAGGTTGTAGAAAGGTGGGCAACTTATCCAACGTTTTCAAAATTTAAAAGGTCTGGGACCTAACAAATATAACTAATTTAAGATATGGAACAATAATGGAGAATAATCAAATTGTTCCCTTGCAATAGTCTGAATATATGAAGGTGAGAATTATACTTTTCAAGCTTGGTTTGACAACCCTTTTTCAAGTCTTTTCCAAACTCTAACCTTTGGCTCATTTCTGTTGAGGTTGGGATTGTGTTTGCGTAAGCTTTAGTTAGGAATTTTTGGGAAAATAAATTATGCGTTCGGTATCAGGGATGGAGGGTCCTAGATATTCAACTGAGTCTTGAATGACATTAAATTCTCCAATTAGACTCAAGGACTAAACTTTAAGTTTAAAAAATGATTCACATAAGGTGTTTCTTTCCTTAATTGTGTGTTTTTCATATACAAAACCAGTTAGACATTCATGGTTGAGTGAGGGATAAACAAAGGAGGTTAATGTGAGTTGTTCATCAGCTCATATTATCTTTAGTTTTGTTTTTCCATCACAAAATATCCAAATTTTACTGACTGTGCTGTTTGGGAAGTTTTTAAAGCCAATTTTATTGGTTATTTCTTGAATTGAATTAATGTTTAACGTCGGCTCCATAATCACAATGATTGCATGATTAAATCTTTATTTTATGTCTCTGGGTCTATCAAAGTAGCTTTATTTCCCACTCCCTCGCATTCCATGAAATTATATTTAATCCTATCATTGATTTATTTATTTTTTGGTTAGAGTTCACATTTTGAACGTGTTAAAACTTTTTTAGGGGTTGTTGTGTAGTCCTTTTTGTTATATCTCTTAGATTTAGCTTGATTATCATTCAATCCTGAGTTTTTAGTAAAGCTGAATTCCCTTAAAAGAGAGTTGAACATACATTCGTATATAATGCTCCATTAAAGGTAGTGTTAGAAGGCAGTATTGAGGTACAAAAAAGGTTCCAAGTTTGGAAGTGCCTTCCAGTTCACCTTTTTCATTTTAAAGGCGGTTAGAAATAAATTAAAGACGGTTCTGCCTTGTAGAATTGTCATTAATTAGGGTTTGGAAGCATTTCCGAGTCTAAAAGTGTCATCCCAGCTCACCTTTTTATTTTAAAGGCGGTTCTACATTTAGAACTGCCTTTAATGGGCTAATTTTTTTGCCCAAGCTGAACCCATATACTTAGCCTTTGCTACTGAACCCGTCTTCATTTGGAACCCTATTTTTCTTCTCCCCCTTAACCTTCACCCCTCTATCTTAACTTCTCCTCCCACTGCCGCCTCCACCCCACCGCCGCCTCACCTCTCAGTCGTCTTCCCCCCTATGTCAGCTTCATCCCTACCTCCGCTGCTCGCCACTGCTAGAGAGGCTGGAGATCGATGCTTCTCGCCACCGTTGGATATCGATACCGCTCACCTCCACTATAAAAGTCGAGGAGAGGCTAGAGATTGACGCCGCTCACCACCACCACTAAAACCAACGCCGGAGAGAGGCTGGAGATTGACGTTGCTCGCCACAGCTGGAGATTGACACCGCTGGTGAAGCGTTCCGCCGGTGGAGATCGATCGACACCGACGCCGAAGTTCTCTGCCGAAGCCACATCACTGCCATTGTTGTGTTTATTGTGTTTATGTATGCCTTTGTTGTGTTCTTGTGTTTAATGAAGTTCACATTGGTGTTCTTTTGTTAATATAGTTCCATATCTAGTTTTGTTTGGTTTCCGGCATCTATTTTTTTTTGGAAGGTCATAAATAGGTTCCGAGTTCGGAACCTATTTCGGCCCTATTAAAGGCGGATATTTGAACCGCCTTTGATCGAAATTGATCAAAGATGGAACTAGAAAAGACACTTTGAAAGTACCTTTAATGGTCTACTATAACCGCTTTTAATAGCCTCTTCCTCTACTAGTGATATTTTGTGATTCAATAAGGTTTGTCATAAGTTCGGGAAGGTTTTGTATCTTCTAAGTTGTCATGATTTTGTTCTTGAGCTTTAAGTTGTTCGTTATTTAACCAATTTACTTTTTAATCTTTGTTTTTACCAGATGTTAACAACGGTGAATCCCCTGCAATTATTTCTATATAATTCTCATGGTTATCATTTGAGTTAGATATTTGTTTTTCTAGTCTTGCTACATGCGTTTTTTATACAAAGAGTCAGACACACTTATATTGACATATGAGAATGGTAGGTACTACCACTTATTACACGTCTTGCCAGGTTATGAGCATTTATT
>JAULKK010277484.1:0-14756 GCA_032355705.1 Rubia peregrina
CATAAGTAGCATGTGTCATTGTTAAAGAAACATCCAATTTTGGCAAGTGTGCCATTGTTAGTGAAACAGAGGGAGTATGAGCTAACGTACTTATAACTAGATAATATCCATGGCAATCCACAAATTTATGAATGATTATTTATAATATAACATAATTAATGAATTTTATTAAATACATGAGGGTACACGATACAGTATATAAAATAAATTTATATATTTTTAATATATATATATTTTTTTAAAGAAACCAACTCGATGTTGATTAATATGTAATAATTATTTATTTTATATTTATTACATAGAAAAGTATTAATGATTTTATATAAATATTTTATTTTATAAAAAATATAATGATAAGAATATGAAATATATGTTTAATGAATAATTATTTAACTGAATTTATTTTAAAAAAATTAGCCCGTATAAAAAAAGCAAAGGTCTTCTTAGTTGTAAATATGGGTATAAGATAACATGTAACATTTTAAAAAAAAACTAAATCTAATTTTAAAAATGAGTTAACAAACTTTAAAAGTTTAGTGTATAATTTAACCAATAAAGTGTATAAGTAAAAACAAATTATATATTTAAATTAAAATACTAACATGGAAAAATCATGGGGAAAACCATCTTTCTATAGGCATGTGGAAAGAAGAGGTTGAATTAGAATTATAGAAATGTAAAATATTTTAATTGTAATATAACAAATTTATTTATACAACCTGCAGTAGTTATGAGTTTATGACCCGATTAATGCAAACCAAAAAATTTATCTTAATTTCTTCTAATTTGCAGTTTAAACTTTGATCTTTTCATTACTTATCAAAAACCGTATTTCAAGAGACGGATTCAAGTTACATAATATAATTTGTAAATATAGAAAATATAAAAGGAATGAGAGCCTTCATCAGATGCTGAAACTATTAAACTTGTAACCAAAGTTGTCCAATCAATTAATTTTGTTTACAAATTTAGAACCATGTCAATAAATCATTATGTTTTTTTAAATGGCAAATATGGAAGCATAAATCTCTTATAGACGTGGATGGAGTTGAAAATGTGTTAGATATACATGAAGTATGACCATTAAGGAAGACATATGTATTAATTGAGCTAGTTTTAAGTTATCTAGAAAGAGATGCTGCATTGAATTGAATTATAAATACATTGTCTAAAGGCTTCTTAAATAAGGGAATAGCTTTTTAATTTTTTTTAAAGCTGATGTGGTAAGCATTGGAATTGCCACTTGTTAAAATGGTTGCTCTTTTAGTTATATTTATAGACAAATATATCATATGAGATATTGTTAAATTCGTCTCAACCTTTATTGTTTAAATATTAATTTTTATTTGAAATTGTTATATGTACTAACTAGAGTTATTGACGGTCAAATGTTATCATTAGAAACCGTAAAAAAATAAATATGACAATAACGATGAGACAGAGGGAGTATTTCGAGACACAGTTTATTAAATATTGAAATTTATTAAATATGAGAAGGTCTTCAGTCATCTTTATCCGAGTATCTCCAATGCAAAAGACTGCCGTTCATAAAAGTAGGGGCACTTGGTGGATAATGATTGGACTTCATTATAATATAGATAGAATAGTATTGATGACAAGACTGATTAAAGTTTTTGTCTCCAATGCCAGTATGGTAAGTCAACTTTCAATCGACGTATCACAGTAGTTTATTATTATTAAAATAGCATAGTATTTTTCATCCACTTATATTAAACTCATATGTGAATAATAGAGTAAGTGAATTCTAATTTTATTTTATTTTAAATTATGTAATTATATAAATAATTAAGTTTAAAAAAGAGTGGATCTCCTGACAGGCGACATATTCATAAGCTTATGAACATACCAGAGACCAAATTGCAATTAACGCAAATTAAGTAAAATTTGAGGGTTGATCTAGCTGCAAATTCGAGATATAACCCATCTTCCCCAAATTGAAATGCGAAGCATTCTTCTTCCCCAAACTCCCTGCCCATAAGTTTATGGACATGCCATGGACCAATTTATAATTAACGCAAATTAAGTAAAATTCGCGGGTTTGATCCAGCTGCAAATTCAGGTTATAACCCTTCTTCCCCAAATTAAAACGTGAAGGATTCTTCTTCCCCAAACTCACATCCTTTGCAAATTGCTCCATTTTTCTTCCCTCCCAAACTTCAATCTCTCTAGTGGAGTCATCTCACCATCTACGTCACTTCGTTGAGCCAAAGCGCAGAGGAACTGGGTTACCACTGGTGAGCTCAGTCGCGCCAGCGCACCCTCTTACCATTTCGCTAATGGTCTCAGCTCATTTTTTTGCACCACCACTCAAGAAATCTTTGAATCTTCGACGCCGATGTTGAGAATCATTGGAGGATCCAAAATTCTTCTCATATCTAGAGGAGAAGGGAGGGTGAGTTTCATATCTGATCGAAACAACTTGATTTCAATTTGATTAAAACTAGATTTCAACTGTAGTGTAATTCTTCACATCCAGTTAAGATTATGTTATTCAATTGCATTTGATGTGTTTGATATTGTTGTTGAAAATTCTGAATGTATGAATGTTGCTGCTATGAACATGTAAAAAATATGTGCCAAATATTCGAAAAACAAACTAAATACTGCTGATTTTTTTTGTATATACTATGCACTTGTTACCTTACAATTAGGGGTGTTCAACTGGTCGGTTTGTAGGTTAATCGATTTCAGTTTTTACTGGTTTATAATAAGGAACCAAATAACTGACTGATAATGTTGTCGACTTTACCGGTTCGGTTAGTATCGATTTCGGTTGATGTGTCGGTTATTACCGGTTATCATATATATAATTCATTTAAAATTATAAATATAAATATAAATATAAATTCATATTAATATTGATTAGTAGTTAGAGCCGTAAAACTTGGAATATAAGGTAGAAATTTTAGAAATTAGATAATTGTGTTGCATAGGAGTTAAATAATATTTTGAATTAATATTAAAATTGTATTTCATTGATAATTATTAGTGTTGGGCACAATTATAATCTACATCGACTTTTGTTTGCATAATTATTTGCTTTGGGCATAATTATTATTTAAAAATATATGGTTTAATAATATAGAGTTTAAAGAATAGTTAATTTGGGTTAGTAATTTAAATTTTTCTTATTGGGTTTGTGATCAAAACCCAGAGTTTAATGAATTAATTTTTGGGGTTAAATTAATTAATTATTATACTATAAAATCTCTTACTGGTTATCCGGTTAGACCGATTACCATATAATAAAACCGATATAGAAATTGATTAACTGACATAACCGGATAACCATAACCGATATTAACCGACTAACCAATTAACCGAATTAAATATCGATTCGGTTTTGACTGGTTATCGGTTTTCCAATTTTTTAACACCCCTACTTACAATACACATTGTTTGTATTAAAACATGCACCTATTTTAAAAGCTCTAAATATGAATTATGAATTTTTTTTCCAGGAGATCATGTATAAGTTATGTTAAAATAAAATTGTCATTTTAACTATGCATTGATTACTTTAGAACATGTACTGTTTTAAAAAAAACACATACCTGATTTAAAATGTCCATTCCTGTTATGAATAGCAAAACTTTGTTATGAGGTATTGCATACGTTACCTTATGAATCGTTTTTGTTTTGTTAAAACATCCATATGTTAGCGTACAACTAGTATTTCTTATAGTATACATAATAGAGGTCACATAATTTTGTAGTATTTCAAATTTTTATATGTACTGCATTTAATACCTTGCAATACATACTGATTACATTAAAATATGCATTTGTTTTAAAAAACATAAGTATATTTTCCTGATTTAAAACAAAGAGAGGTCACAGAAAGTCTTGCGGGTGTGAAAGAAACACATGTAAATCATTTAATATTATGTATAAAAAACATGCAAAATTCGTCAATTTCAATAACAAGAGGGAATCTCAACATCTAAAAAATGGACGAGTACCGTGCATTACAAGAACATTTATGATTAATGTATTTAAAATAAATATTAAATTGTTTACTATAGTTTCATATCTCCATAAACATTAATCAATACTAGTATCTCAAATCATTTGATGATTTTTTTAATGAATATTTTAAAACTATTTTAAAGTCAATTGATTCTTTAATCCGCACAAAACTGATTTGTATCTTTTGAAATATTTTCCACCCAGGAGCATCAATAAACATACTCCCAATACAACATTTTTATTTCCTTTCGTGTTCTTGCTTTTTCATTGTTAATGGATTGTTTCCAGGGCATCCAGTTATTATGTATTGTTTTCATTTCAATACTGATTGTTCAATTATTAAGATTCTTTAGGGCTTCTTTAAAAAAATAAACTTCAGGACTTTGCAGATTACCTTGGTTGCAATTAATTGTAACTGCATCCATATCCTTGTGATTTGACCATTGGTGCTATTGGAGTTTAAACTTCCGATGCCCTTCTCTTACCACCTTATCTATGGGTGATTAAAAACCATATAACAATGATAACAAAAATATATAGTCACATCACAAGTGGGGAAACATATATAAATTAAATTAGTCATATATGGTCATGCAACACATGTATATTGCCCTATTATATAAATATTGAAATTTATTTATAATTTGTATTTATACTGTTTGGAACTACTTAAACATCATGTCAATGGTCTATTTTAGGTATACATTGAAAGTAATAAAAACTTAAATGAATGAAAATTACAATTTTAAAGACACAACAAGAGTTGCAAAATAAAAACATAATTAAACAAAAATAACTATTTTTTCCATTCTACACTCTCGTAGTTAGAAATTACTTTCTTAGATCAAGAAAAATATAGATCATTTCGTGGTCAAATTACAACTCCTCTTGGGGATCCATATAACATATACTCATTCTCCAATGCCAAATACACTTAATCAAACACCTCAAATAGTAATATATATATATATATATATATATATATGAAGGCTAATATAGATACCTAGTAAAGAGAGTGGGGCAATAAATTCTTTTAACACACGCTACATAAAATATCTATGTTCCATCAAAATAAAATTTTCACACGTTAAACCTATCTTAGTACACTAAAAAGGTTTTTTCTTTTGATGGATAAGGATGGCTAGATGATATAATTTTTTTAAATAGTATACTATATATCAGTATTTAAAATTTTAAATTGAATAAAAAATTAATGAAATAAATTCTTATGCTTAGAACTGGGCGAGTACCGTGCATGGCACAAACATTTATGACTAATATATTTAAAATAAATATGAAATTATTTACTATAATGGCATATCTACACAAACATTAATCAATACTAATATGTCAAATTGTTTGATGAAATATTTAATGAATATTTTAAAAACTATTTTGTAGTCAATTGATTCTTTCACTTGCACAAAGATGATTTGTATCTTTTGAATTTTTTATCCCATGAGTATTCATATTTTAAATCCTAAATTCAACATTTGTATTTCCTTTTGTGTTCTTATTATTATTTTTTCATTTAGAACTAGATTGCTTACAATCACAGCTTCTAGTTATGACGTGTTGTTTTCATTTTAGCACTGCTTGTTTGACTGTTGAGCTTCTTTAGGACTTTGCAGATTCCCTTTATTCCAAAAAATTGCAACTGCATCCTCATCCTTGTGTTTTGAATCAACCTTTGGTGGTATTGAAGTTTCAACTTCAGATGCACTTCTTTTACCATCCTATCTATGGATGATGAAAAACCATATAAATGGTTACTACAACGATAACAAAAAATATATAGTCACACCACACGTGGAGAAAAAGTATGTAAATTAAATTAGTCATATATGGTCGTGCAATGCACAGATATTGGCTAATTATATAAATATTAAAATTTATTTATAATATATATTTTAGAATTACTTAAACATCAAGTCATTAGGATATTTTAGGTATTATATGAAAATAATAAAATAATAAAATGAATGAACAACAGAATTCATACAAGTTTTGACTACACAACCGGAGTTGCACATTAAAATAATAATTAAACAATAAATTAACTGTTTTTCTGTTCTACACTCTCCTAACTTTCTTAGATCGAGAAAATATAGAACATTTATCGGTCAAATTACAACTCCTCCTGGGGATCCATATAACATATGCTCATTATCCAATGCCAAAGCCCCTGAATCCAACACCACCAATAGTGAAATTATATATAGAGGTTAATATAGATACCCAACGAAGAGAGAAAGAGGCAATAGATTCTTTTAACACACACTAAATAACATATCAATATTCCATCAAAATATTTTTCCATGTTAAACCTATCTAAATACATCGAAGAAGGTAAAAAATGCTTTTGATGTGGCTAGATAATTTATTTAAGGAAATTTTATTCAATAAAATACAATATATTTTTAATTAATATTTTTAAATAAATTTAAAAAACTAATGAAGTTACTTATTATGCACTACATATTTATTCATTACTAATGTATTTAAAATATTTTTTACTATAATGTCATATATCAATAAACGTTAATCAATACTAATATATCAAATTGTTTAATGAATTTTTTTAATGAGTATTTTAAAACTATTTTGAAGTCAACTGATTCATTAACTCGCACAAAGTTGATTTGTATCTTTTGAAATATTTCATAATCATACTCCTAATACAACATTTTATTTCCTTTTGTGTTCTTTTTTCTCTCTCTTCATTTGGTACTAGATTGTTTAACATCATGTGCTTCTAGTTATGATGTGCTGTTTTCATTTTAGCACTACTTGTTCGATTGTTAAGATTATCCAGGACTTTGCAAATTCCCTTTGATGTAATTGCAACTGCATCCTCATCCTTGTGTTTTGAATCAACCATTGATGGTATTGGAGTTTCAACTTCATATGCCCTTCTTTTTTTTCCATCCTATCTAAGGGCGATTAAAAACATTTTAAATGGTTACTACAATGATAAATAAATAAATATATATATAGTCACACTACATGTGGGAAAAAGTATATAAATTATAGTATTCATATATGACCGTGCAACACATAGATTCACACTACATGTGGGAAAAAGTATGTAAATTATAGTATTCATATATGGCCGTGCAACACATAGATTATATATATTTAAATTTATTTATAATTTTATATTATATTTTTAGAATTACTTGAACCTTAAGTCAATGGTTTATTTTAGGTATAATTTGAAATTAACAAAAAATAAAATGAATGAAAAATAGAGTTCATACAGTTTTTAAAGACAGGACAAGAATTGTACGGTAAAAATAAATTAAACAACAAATTAATTGTTTTCCATTAGATCGAGAAAATATAAGACATATCTCAGTAAAATTACAACTCCTCATGTAGATCCATATAACATATCCTCATTCTCCAATGCCAAAGCCACTTAATCCAACTCCACCAATAGTGAAAACTATCAATGCCGGTTCATAGAGAACCCCAGAAAAGAGAGACAGAGACAATAAATTGTTTTAGCACACGCTAAATAAAATATCTATGTTTCATCAAAATATTTTCCCCACACTTTCAACCTATCTGCATACATTGAAGAAGGTAAACAATAATGTTTTTGATGCATAAGGATGGATAGATGATTTACTTAGAACAATTTTTAAAATACTATACAATAAAATTGCAAATAATATTTTATATTAAATTTAAAAAAAGTAATGAAATAACTTCTTTTGCTTTTAGATTATGGTGAGTATCGTTCATTGCACGAACATTTATGACTAATGTATTTAAAATAAATATGAAATGATTTACTATTATGTCATATCTCCATAAAAATTATAATGAATATTTTTAAAATTATTATGAAGTCAACTAATTCTTTGAATGGCACAATGCTGATTTGTATTTTTGATATATTTTTCTCCTTGGAGCATTCATTATCAGAATATCAATACAAATTTTTATTTCCTTTTGCGTTCTTACTCTTCATTTGATACTAGATTGTTTCCAATAATATGCTTCCAATTTTGATGTGCTATTTTCATTTTAGCAGTGCTTATTAAACTTCTTGTGGACTTTGCAAATCCCTTTGTTGCAAGTAATTGCAATTGCATTCTCGTCCTTTTGTTTTGAATCAACCATTGGTTGTATTGGAGTTTTAATTTTAGATGTCCTCTTTAACAACCCTATCTATGGGTGATTAAAAAGTATTTAAATGGTTATTACAATGATAACAAAAATATATAGTCACACCATAAGTGGAGAAAATTATATAAATTAAATTTAGTCATATATAGCTGCACAACGCACAAATATTGCCCAATTATATAAATATTGTAATTTATTTTATAATTTGTATATACATATTTTATAATTACTTAAACATCAAGTCAATGGTCTATATTAGGTATTATTTGAAAAAAATAAAGTGAATGAACAATATAATTCATACAAATTTTAACTAAGTTAGAACAACTTGCCATTCTAGATTTTGGATTTAATTACCTTATATTCATCACTTAGTTGTAAATATAAATACACAATAAATAAATTTCTCTGATATTTCAAGAAAACTAATGAAGGTTTCTTTTGTCTGCATCACACTCCAACCATCCAGCATTTCTATGGTGAAAACTTGACCTGGAAAGAGAGATATGGAATCCTTCACTATTAAAGGAACCAATAAGACCATGAGAGTTCATGTTTGTGTGTTTATGACTGCACCAGAGCCTGGAAAGTCTTCGTACATAGCGCGATTGGAAAAGATCATGGCGATATGCAACAGTTACAATGTCAATTTGAGGTGGTACTAAAGCTTGAAGAGTCCCAAGGGGGGGCGCATGCAGTTTCACGGCTTGAAGAAGCTATTCCTTTTGGACCACTATGACATCCAGAGTGCCTACATGACTGATGTCAAGTGCTTCGTTTACACCTTCAAGAACTACACCAAGCTTGAGAGTGTAGAACTGTATGATTGCTATTACCGGTTCGAATACAAGGCTGTCTTTGGCGCTTTTACCCCTGACCGTATTGATGTGTATTGTAAGTGAGAGATGCCCTACAACCTAGATGATCTCATGGTCCAGTGCGAGGAATGCAGGGATTGTTTCACCCCACGTGTCTCGGGATGATTATCGACCAGAAGAAGATGCTCAATCTGTTCGTGTGCATGGACTATTTTGCTGCCGATGCATAAAGGGCCAACGAGGAATCTTTGCCTTCGCCCCCAGTTAGTGGCCAGATGGAGGGTTTGTTGAAGAGGATGAAGATGGGTGTCTTAAGGAAGGTCTCTTAAGTGTTTCCGTGTTATACATTGTGGCAGGCGATCTGCTAGTTCTGTGTGTGATAGAACTTACTAGGTTATCATGCGTCCTGGATTCATGTTTACATGAATTAGGACTTGGAGGATAGTGTTTGTAGTTGTTTCGAGTGAGGAGTCGAACTAACTTTAACTTTAAATCTATAGGAATGATTAGCTGCTCATATGGATTTTAATTTCTAATTTGATTGTTAAACTCTGAGGGGAAATCTTCTAATGTTGTGTTTTTCATCAAATAAAAAAAGAGTTTGTACAATATTTAAAAACACAACAGGAGTTGCATAAGAAAAATATCATTAATATTTTAAATTAAATTATAAAACTAATGAAATAACTTCTTATACTTTTAGAACTGGGCGAGTATTGTGCATCGCATGAACATATATGACTAATGTATTTTAAATCAATATGAAATGCTTTACTATAATGATATAACTCCATAAACATTCATCAGTACTAAAATCTCATTTTGTTAGATGAAAATTTTAATGAAAATTTCAAAACTATTTTGAAACCAACCGATCTATAACTCGTACAAAGTTGAGTTGTATCTTTTGAAATATTTTTCTCTTGGGATTATTCATAATAAGAATCCCTATACATTATTTTTTTCCTTTTGTGTTTTTTTTTCATTTGGTACCAGATTGTTTCCAATCACGTGTTTACAACATTGATGTGTTGTTTTCATTTCATCACTTCTTGTTGGATTATTAAGCTTCTTCGGGACTTTGGAGATTCCCCTTGTTGCAATTAATTCCAACTGCATCCTCATCCTTGTGTTGTTCTGAATCAACCATTGGTTGTACTGAAGTATCAACTTTAGATGCCCTTCTTTTACCATCATATCTACGGGTACAACAAACAAGAATATACATTCACACCATAGATGCAGAAAAGTATATAAATTAAATTAGTTTTATATGGCCGTGCAACGCACAAATATTGCCCGAGATATAAATATTGAAATTTATTTATAATTTGTATTTATAGTTTTTAGAATTAATTAAAAATCAAGTCAATGGTCAAGTTTGGGTATATTTTGAAAATAATAGTAAAAAATGAATGAACAATAGAATTCATAAAAATTTCGTGTGAGTAAGAATAGCTCGCTATTCTAGATTTTTAGTTTATTTTCCTCACATTCACCGTCCTAGCTGTAAATATAAATGCCCCATAAATACATTTATCAAATATTTCAAGAAAGCTAGTGAAGGTTTCTTCAATCTGCAGCACACTTCAAATCATCTAGCATTTCTATGGCAAAAAGTTGACTCAGATGTGGAATACTTCACTATTAAAGGAACCAATAACACAGTGGGAGTTCATGATTGCGTGTTGCTGAAAGCACCGGATCCTAGAAAGTCTAGTACATACCTAAAGTGGAAAATATCAAGGCGATATGCAACAACTACAACCTCAATGTGAGGTGGTACTACATGCCCGAGAAGTTCCAAGGAGGGCACATGCAGTTCCACGACACAAAAGAACTGTTCTTTTTTACCACTATGACACCTAGAGTACTCACACCATTGAGAGCAAGTGCTTCGTCCACACCTTCAAGAACTACACCAATCTCCAAAGTGTAGGACTGGATGATTACTAATAATTGTTTGAGTACAAGGCTAACTCTAGCGGTTTTGTTCCCAACCGTATCACTCTGTATTGTAAGTGTGAGATGCCCTACAACTCGGATGATATCATTTTCGAATGTGAGGGGTGCAATTATTAGTTCCATCTTGCCTGTCTCGGGAGACTATCGAGCTAACAAAGTTCCTCGATGTGTTAGTGTTGATCAACTGTGCTGCTACGGATACAAAGATGGCCAATGCAGAATCATCACCCCTGTCCTATGTCAATGATGGCCAGATGAAGGGTTCATCGAAGAGCATGAGGATTGGTGTCTTGAGAGAGACCCCTAGAGTGTCTCCATGTCACTGGGGATGGGTGATCTTTTTTTGCTGTGTGTGATAGAACTTACTAGATTTTTATGCTTCCTAGATTCATGTTTTGATGAATTAGGGATATAAGAATAGTGTCTGTAGTTTTTTAGTGAGGAGTTGAACTAACTTTAACTTTAAAAACTATACGAATGTTCATTTGCTCAAATGGATTTGTGTTTGAATTTGAATGTTAAACTCCACGGGGAAAATCTTATGATGCTGGGTTTTTCATCTAAAAAAGAAAAGAGTTCATACAATTTTTAAAGACACAACAAGAGTGGCACAATAAACATATCATTAAATATTTTAAATTAAATTAAAATAAAAATGAAATAACTTCTTATGTTTTTAGAACTGGGCGAGTATCATGCATTGCACGAACATTTATGAAATGCTTTACTATAATGATGTATATCTATAAACATTCATCCGTACCAAAATCTCATTTCGTTTGATGAATTTTTTCAAATTTAGTGACTTGCTTTTACCACACTGTCTATGGGTTATTAAAAAAAATCATAGATGGTTACTACAATGATAGAAAAAATATATAGTCACACCTTACGTTCAGATAAGTATACAAATTAAATTTTTCGTAAATGGTCGTGCAATGCACAAATATTGCGCGATTATTAAAAATTTATTTTTTTTATAAAAAAAATTGTATATATAATTGTTAGAATTACTTAAACATCAAGTAAATTGTCTACTTCAGATATATTTTGAAAGAAATATAAAATAAAATAAATGAACAGAAAAGGTCGTACAATTTTCATATGAGTTAGAACAACTCACCATTCAAGATTTTGGATTTATTTACCTTATGTTAACTGACCCAACTGTAAATATACTGCCCCATATATTTATTTCTATGATATTTCAAGAAAAGTAGCAAAGATTTCTTCAGTCCGCAACACACTCCAAACCATAAAGCATTTCCATGGAAAAAACCCGACTCGGAAAGAGAGATGTGGAATACTTCACTATCAAAAGAACCAGCAAAGATCAAGGCTATACGCAACAGCTATACCGTCATTGTAAGTTGGTACTAGATCTTCGAGGAGTCCCAAGGCGGACACATGCAGTTCCACGGCTTGAAGGAACTTTTACTTTTGGACAGTTGTGACATTACAACTCCCAGACGATTGAGGGAAAGTGCTTCGTCCACTCTTTCAAGAACCATACCAAGCTCGAGAGTGTAGGACTTGATGATTACTACTACCGGTTTGAGTACAAGACTGACTTCTGCATTTCCCCGACCATATCGCCATGAATTGTAAGTGTAAAATGCCCTACAACCCGGATGATCTTATTATCCAATGCAAGGGGTGTAAGGATTGGTTTTATCCCTTATCGCAGGATGACTATAGAGCAGACAAAGCTGATAGATATTTTCTTGTGCACCCAACTATGCTGCTACGGATGTGAAGAGAGCCAACATGGAATCATTCCCCCTATCCACCGACAATGGTGGCCTGATGGAGGGTTCGTCAAAGAGGATGAAGGCGGGGTGTCTAGAGGGAGGAGTGTCTCCATGTTGTACATTGGGGCAGACGATATGCTGTTGTTGTGTGTGATTGAACGTACTAAGTGTTTATGCCTCCTAGATTCATGTTTTCATTAATGATAACTATAAGGATATTGTCTGTAGTTATTTCAAGTGAGGATTCCAGCTAACTTTAACTTAAAAACTATAGGAAAGATCAGCTGCTCATATAGATTTGAAGTTCAAATTTAATAATTTATGCGGGAAAAAAAATCTTCCGATGTTGGGTTTTTTCATAAAAAAAAGTTCACATACAATTTTTAAAGGCACAGCTGGAGTTGCACAATAAAATATAATTAATTTTTATCATTAAATTAATAAACTATGAAATAACTTCTTATGCTTTTTGAACTGGATGAGTATCGTGCATTGAAAAATGCTTTAAAATAATTATATATCTCCATAAACATTTATCACTACTAAAATCTCATTTTGTATAATGATATTTTTTATTGAATATTTTCAAAACTATTTTGAAATCAACTGATTCTTTAACTCAACAAAAACTGATTTGTATCTTTTGAAATAATTTTCTCTCGGATCATTCATAATCAGAATCCCAATACAACATTTTTATTTCCTTTTGTGTTCTTATTTTTCTCTTCATTTGGTACTATATTGTTTCCAATCACAACTTCCAGATATGATGTGTTTTGGTTTTCGCACAGCTTGTCAATTATTAAGATTCTTCGAAACATTGCAGATTCTTCCCGTTCCAATTAATTAAAACTAAATCCTCATACTTGTGTTGTTTTGAATCAACCATTAGTTGTATTGGGGTTTCAAGTTTAGAACCCCTTCTTTTATCACCCTATCTATGGGTGATTAAAAACCACCATAGATGGTTACTACAATGATAACAAAAATATATAGTCACACCATACATGCAGAAAAGTATATAAATTAAATTATTCGTATATGCCCGTGCAACTCTTGGATATTGCCAGATTATATAAATATTGAAATTTGTTTATAATTTGTATATACAATTTTTAGAATTACTTAAACATCAAGTTATTTTTTCTTCTATTTCAGGTATATTTTGAAAGAAACAAAAAATAAAATAAATGAATAATAGAGGTTATACAATTTTTGTCTGATTTAGAATAGCTTACCATTCAAGATTTTGGATATTTTTACCTTATATTCACCGACCCAACAATAAATATAAATACCTCATTAATATATTTCTTAGATATTTCAAGAAAACTAGCAAAGGTTTCTTCAGTTTTCACTACACTCCAAACCATCCAGCAATTCTATGGTTAAAAACCGACCTATAAAGGGAGATGTGGAATACTTTACTATCAATGGAACTAACAAGACTGCGAAAGTTCAAGATTGCAAGCTGTTGAAAGCACTGCATCCTGGCATGTCTTCGTTAATAGCGAGAGTGTAAAATAGCGAGGTGATATGCAACAGCTACAATGTCAATGTTAGGATATTTTGGAAGTGATTGGGTTTGGAAGAGATTAAATGTTGAAGAAAAATGAAGAACTTGAAGATGAGAAGAAAAGGAAGAAGAATGAACAATTTGAAGTAGGCTGGCAGCGTGTTCACTGCGAGTCGCAGGATACTGCTATGGCCCGCAGCCCAGCAATCAAAAGCAGAGCGGAGCAGAGTATTCTATGAGGGCCGCAGGACACTGTTGCGGCTCGCAGTGGTTAAAATGGGCTGAAGCCTATTTAAGCCATTTTCAACCCTTTTTCTTCCACATTTTATCTTCCAACCGAATATTTACTCTCCAAAACCCTAGATCTCATTTATTACTTCATCATTTCTCCAATATTTTCCATAAATTCTTGTGCTTTTATTATGGGTTTAGCTAATCTAGGCTAAATAAACTCTTGGGAGCAATTGGTAAGCATTTTTAGTATGAATTTGTGAGATTTGAATTATCCTATTTTGTGCTTTGATTATCAAATATATCTTGTGCTTCTTGTGTAGTTAATGCATGATTTAGACTAGGATG